>JAJIRX010000869.1:0-148933 GCA_023853785.1 Psilocybe azurescens
AATGTTGTCGGAGTTTTGATGATTGAACGAGATACCTTTTTGTCGGTGATGAGACTGAGTTTGTGTTGGATATCGAGTTCTTTTCTGAGCTGTGGTGTCTGTATCAGAATATATCAGAATTGTCTATAAAAAATATAATAGCACTTTGAAATCGTCTCACTGGCTGAGTAGTCTGTTCATCACCCTCAGACTCCATTTCAACGTCACTGGAGTCCTCCTGCTCCTGTTGATGTTGGCTGTCTTTTACGATATCATTGACGGTAATATTGATCAGATCATCAGAGTCATTTTCTGTTCCATGCCTTTACTTTGAGTGCGAGATCCCCTAAAATGGTCAAGCTCATTTAAATATTGCTGGATGGTCTTTCTGTTGGGAATCTCATCGTTATTCAATTCAGCTTGAGGTCTTTTCTTATAGTTAATGCTGAGTGTCCAAGATATTGCTTGAGAAATTCGTCTACAGGCCAGGAGTTTTGGAATGCAGAAAATATAGTTGCTCGACGAATGATCTGAAGTGCTTGTATTAGCACTTTTTAGAGGTATTTTTCAAATACTTGCCGCTATTTTTGCATCCACAAGCTTTTGACGTTCTTGATGACGGAATGGTTTACTCATTTAAGGAATTTATGGGCGTATATCTTAATAATACGCTAAATGAATTTCAGTTGACGTTCTGGCTGTAAATAACAGACAGACTTACTGAAAGACGTTTATAATGGTCATGGTCTACACCCATTGCCCTTTCAAGATTAAAACCCCCTCTGTCTTCACTGCGTCCTGCCTGACCTATGGGACGTGGAATTAATTTCTGAATGAATTTCTCTTGCTTTGTTTTTAGGTTTTCTGCATAATTGTTAATATAAAACCATAGCTCTAGAGATACTAAAAGACACACCAATTGCTTTCTTCTTGTGCTCAAGCGATTGAGCCTGCTCCTCGATTAATTTGAGAAGTTCAGCCCTGGATAGTTTGGAAGGATCTTTCATTGGCATTGGAGTCTTGAAAATAATGACTGTGAGAGATGATGGAGGTATTAATAGCAGTGGAAATAAAAGACCTCAGTACAGAAGGGTGTTGTGAACAGAAAGACCACCGATGCTAAAATATTGAATACAGAAGTTCAACCAAGTGCCAAGCAAGGCTGACAAAGAACATGTTGTTCAATGCACGTGGTCTGACTTATATAAGCCCATGTGATCCAAAGGTTGAAACCGTCTGGTGAGAATTTGTAAGTTAATATGCGATACAAGTTTATACTGTTCCAACATACTTTTCAAGACAGAAATAGCCTATAAATGCCTCCAAAAGTGAGTGTCCATGCTGATGTGAATTAACCAACTGATTTTAATATAATTCTGTAGGTGCAGAAAATGTCTAAGCGCTTGAAATTCCAGCGGCCTGAGAGAAAAGAACCGTACCACCTTCAGGATATCGTATCTCACAACATTACAGTCCACCATAAGCATACACTGCTGCCAGTACAGCCGCATATGGTTCAACAAGTACAGCCAAGCATTCCTGATAAAGGCAGGAATACCGATGTTGCGTCTGTAGAAGCCCTGTCGGACAACAACAAAAGTCAACAAAAACCAAGAAAGCCATTGCAACACCACTACACCCAAGTTCTGTACCAAGAAGTACAGCTCAGCCCTCCAGAGGAAAATAGGGATAGCCATCCGGTGTCCACGTTGTCAAATGACAAGAATATCCAGGCAAAATCATCAAGGCCGCTTCAACGCTGTTCAGCGTTTCAGGATGTTCTCCGTTCTGAAGAATCAGAAAACCATCAAAAGAGTCAAAATCATTAGAGCGCACAGATACAGAGCCAATAATGTAGGACAGAATTGAGATCGTTGGATTGTATTTGATGTATCTGCTATATTTGTAAATGCATGTAATGCGTGTTATTGCTTACATGTACTATATGAAATGCTATACATACAGTTGCAACTGAAGGCAATGGTTGATTGAGGTATTTGTGAAAATGGTTGATATGTCGGCATAAAGGAGGAGCCCAAAACCAATAGGATCTAAGTTGAGAGATCCATAAGAAGAAAGGATTCAACGATAGCGGCACAATGATGACAAAGACGTTTAACAATTGGGAAAGGAAAAGGATAATGGAGCATAGGTTGCAGGCAGAAGCTGTCGCCGCATTACAATCCAAACAGACCACCGATAATGGGTTTCTGATGTAAGATCCATGCTCATCTGTCTCCACTTGGTCGAGTGCGTGCTGAGCCTGGGATTGATGTCCAATGACTCCAAGTTGCAGAACAGAAGTGCGTCCTTGTGCATGTTGTTGTACAGCAGCATGAGGTATTCTGGATGGTACAGCCCTGGGTAGATGAGCTGGAATGAGTTTGTGATGTAGTGCAGCACTCACAGATTGTCGGCAATTGTGTCCAACACATCTAGCTGCTCTGACAACGAAGCAGTGTTCCTAAACTTGTTGTTTTTGGTGAAGAAAACTGGATGGTTGAGTCAGGGGCTACGATTGGAGGACCATCTAGAACTGAAGATGTGCAGCAGCTGACACCAAAGCATTACCGCTACAACATGCATTATGTCAGCAGCATTTATGAATGATATCAGACGTCAGGGAGACAGGGCGTGCTGAACTGTGTAACTTGTAATACGGCCTGAAAATACTATGAATGACAAATCAGTCTTTAGAAGAAAAAAAATCAACTGAGTCAAAAGAAATCTAAAAACGTACACATGGCAGATCGTCTTTCCCTCATTGTCCCTCCAGAGAGCCTGAGTAGCGGTAATATGAAATTTGTAGCATTGGGCCGCTACTGGGGCTGAACTTGAATTTTAATAAAGTGCAGGACTGAATAAAAACAAAGAAGACGAACCCTCATTGCCACTGGCTCAGGCTATAGAGAAAGGAGGGGCATTGAGTTCGATACAATTGCTCTGCTGCTGACAGCTGTTTTATTACTACTTACCCATGTAGGGGGCATTGCGGCTAGCAGGTATAGCATGAGTCAGAGACCAGAAGAGCCTGGTGGACCTCCTGTGGACGTGAGAAAAGATGATCCTGAAGGCCCTCCTGGCTGATTCGCAGATCATGAATTGTCAGTCGTTGTTCTGCCGGGGTCGCTGAACCAGAACTCAAAAAACCAATTATTCTGCATGGTCGGTTACTGATAGAAGATGGTGGTGATGAATCTGAAGATGAGGTACACTATTCCATGAATTGTGAGCATTTAAAAGATGTGGATGTCGGTCAAAAGTAGTTGAGGCCATCAGAAACAGGAAATCAAAGAATGACCAAAAACGATAGCAAGTGTCACATGATGTAAATTGATGGGAACAATTAATCAATTCTATGCCATTGATCGCCGGTTCAATAATCATTACAACTCAATACGGGAAATGACCTTATAATAACAAGTCCTTCTAGAAAAGGACTTTGTAACTAAATACCCTTCAAGTTTGATTTTAAGTAACAAATTAAAGATGGAGCTTTCACTATCTGATAAAAACTAGTAGACTAACTGTCTAAAGATGCTAAATAATCCTGAAATGGTTTTGTGTTCAAACGTTTGAGTTTACAAAGAGCATGTTCCACAAAAAGTATACCAAAATCAATGTTTTGCTGTTGGTGTGTTGGAATACGTAGTTGAAGATTGTCGTGTACAGTTTTGAAAGCATGTATAGTCTCATCCTTGGATTTAACTCGAAATCCAAGAATTTTGAGTCCAGTCTTGCCTCCTGCGTTGATTTTACCTAGAATAGAGCCCATGTCTTGAAATGTTGGAAGTTTAGCCTTGCCTGCAATTGCATAATCGACCGTAAGCACATATGAGGTGAGTGTTCCAAATGCTTCAAGAGTATGGAAGAGGTTGAAAAGTTCTAAGAACTCGATGGGATGGGAAGTGGGACGGCGAATGAATTCCAGAAATTTAGGATTTTCATGGATTTTGTTCCAGTACTTTTCTGCATTGTCTACTTGTCGAGCCTTAGCTGATTGGCCGTATGCTGAAGTATTGCAAAAATATGTTGTTGGTTTCTTCTTTCTTTCAAGGAGATACTTGTGCACTTTGGTCCAGTCTTTATAGTCCACAAACAAAGTCCGGGGATACTCCCAAAGAAATTCAGTGTTATGTGTAATGCCGCGATAAATCAAAGCGCTGAAAAGCCCAGACATAGTAGAAAGATTTTCTGGTGAGAATGGTCCTCCAGGTTGAAGAATGCGTCGGGCGTGACACTGCAAGATCACGGAAAGGCAGTTTCTTATCTGTAGCTTGCTGAACTGTTTTGCAATAGGAGGCACGGTAATGGGCACGTGCTGAACTGGCTGTGGTTCCTTTTGATGGAACAATGATATTGGGCATAGTGGGATTGTCAACAAAGTCATAAAGTGGTTCAATCATTTGAACAAAGCGCTCAAACATTTGAGGATTGGGCATGGGGCTGACAGTTGGAAATGGTGAATGTGCGAAATGAGTAACTATAGGATTGTTCAAGCCTTCATGCTATAAATAACTATCAGTAAGCGCCGGTAGATCAAAAATGCAAATACACATTACCTCAACTTCAGAAGCACTAGAAATGCTCATTGCATTGTTTTCCTCCAAATCATCTATCCTGTCAACATCTAAGCAGTGATATATATATGGTGGGGATAAGGCCGGATGCTCAGAGACAGATGAAGCTGACTGCAGAGAGAAGAAGTCAACAATCAGTTTGTTGATAGATTGTAAAGTGTGTCGATTATCTGAATTGTTGTTCCGGTGAAGAGAATGTCCAGGGAGATAGGCCTTAGACCAGGCTTCAAGGTCTTCCTTGGTGACAACCTTGTTTTTACCCCTATCAAGAACATACTCATTGATATGAAGACTGGCTTCCCAAGTAGTGTTGAGAACAAGAATTTCTTCGCCTAGATGGTCTATTATTTGCCTAGTGAACCAGGCAATCTTTTGCTGATCTGGAGGAGGAAAATCAAACCAATGCTGGAGAATAACTGAGGCCAAATTAAGAATAGAATTTTTGGTGATTGTGTTGAATTTGGAAGCGCCCTGGAGCAAAAGTGTACACCGCTTCTCCAGATTTAAAGCCAGGTAGAATAGCAGCAGCATCAATGCTGACTGCTTTCTGAGCTATCAAAATATTTTCAACATGTTTGAGGAGTGTGACTAGGCCATTTGAAAAATCATGTCGATTATTATAGGCTTGAATGAGTACTGCATCCAGCCATTCCCAAATCATCATGTTGGCCAAAAAAGTTGCTTTTGCTGAAACCATAGATCAATTGTGGCTGTAACATTTTTTTCTGGTGGTAAGAATGATAGAAAGCACAGGCTTGACGAATATTGGCAGTAATCACAGACTGATCTAAGATTTCAGTCATTTTTGACAAGTCAAGAGGTGCCATGTGCGACTGCTGAGAAGTCTGAGAGGATGTAATGTGCTGCACAGCTTTAAGAGTGCTTGTCAGACGTTCAGGTAGTAATGCATCAAAAATTTGGTTCTGGCTAAGTGTAAAAATCAGTCAATACATATTGTATCTCAATCATAAGTTACAGAATATTTACCAGCAGGATTGATTTTTTCTTGATAATTCTGGACATATTAGCAGTATTCTTTCTAGCAGCTAAACAACAATTCAGTTTGCAAATCAATTTATAAATGAAATTACAGACTTTTATCTTGATTGGATGCTGGTGCATTTTCTTCAGTCTCTGTATCTGGCCTTTCACTTTCCCCATCACTATTTATAGGAATAACAATAGCTTGATTGGTGGATACTAGAAGTATTTATTAATTATGACACAGGTCTGAATATATTATAACATACAGGCAACCCGCTTTTAAGTGAAACCCGACTTGAAACAGTTGGCTTACGAGCTTGTTTGACTGCACCTGTATATAAATTAATGGTAGCAATAAAAATCATAAAAATGCACTGACGTTTTCTAGCGCCTACCATAAGACGCCCCACCTAGTATTGATTCATCCTGCGGTCCTTCTGCCACAACACAAAGAGGGATATCCTTCTTTGATTTCTTGAGATGATGGGCCCACTCTTCAGTTGCAGTTTGAAGATCTTCATTACCATAAGGTGCAGTGGATGTTGAGTCGGTATTACACAATGTAGCAAGAGCAGTTGGTGAGAGGTCTTCAATGGATGCAGCATTTAAATTGGCCAAGATCTGAGTATAGTTGGTGCCGATTTTCACATCATCACCAGTCCAGCCAGGACCCAAATCCCAATCATCAGCTGTAACTCTTTCATTGTCAATGACAACTGAAACTATTTTCATGGCTAAGGACTTGTCGACACGCGGTATCATGTCTGGAGGTAGCTGACGGGCAAAAAATATTATAGCCTGAAGAAGGAGCCGGCTAAACTGATTGATGTGCGCTTTTGGTGAAAGAAGAGCACTGCCATCAGCAGCCCAAGTTGCCTGCCCACATATGCCTGTCTCTGATAGATGATGTGATCTGCAAAAATTTCAGTCATAGTTGTTACTAAATAGAAAAAAATTATACATAGGATTGCGCATCTCAATGCCAACTGTGAATAGTTCATGCTTAGCACCTGCTGCAAAGGCTACTGCATCATAACCATTGATGATTTGGTTGGGGGATAGCCAATTAGAGTCAACCGATAATAAAGATCGTTGGTGATAGGTGGATGACCTCCATGGAAGTGGAGGCCTGAAAAAAGTACTGAAAACTCTTCCATCAACCATGCTATTCCACAACACAAGATATGAAAGTATTCTGGAGAAACATTGGGATTGAACTTGCTGAGGATTTGCATACAGGTTGGAATCCCTGAACTGTCTGAAGCATCAACGTGAGGCTCTCCAAATTTCCCCTAAAATGCTTGCAAATTTGTATCTACTACAAACAGATAGTTAGTATTAATGATACAAGTTCTAGGAATACAATGTACCAGACTGAGATATACCAGGAGCAATATTTAATTGCCAGGATGGCCAGGCACAGTTATCATCATCTCCAATAGGAGCCAAAGCAGACACTGCTGCTTGCCGTTTTAAACGTCTGAGCAGAGATTCAGGAGCTTTTTGAGACCCATAATACCAGCTGCTGCACCAGTCTGATCCATTTGTTAAATAAAATTGATAAAATGTACAAAACATACATAAAAACATACCTTGACAATATTGAATCTCATTGATGAATCTGCATCTTTTGTTCTTGAGAATACTTTACTTTGAGCACCTGGAGCACTCATGGTTTTTTGGGCCTGCATTGTTGCACCAAGAGTATAACAGCGTGGACCTGATTTGATATTGACAGCTCGGTCATGTCGCTCAAATTGGATGCCGCCAATATAATTTCCATCTTCATCTTTTACTGGTTTATGCGGTGACATCAGACTTGTAGGACCTAGAATATCTTCTTGAAGCTTGCGGCATTTATCTAGGTCGTCTTGATTGCGGTCCTCTCTAAAAAAATTTTCAGAGAGTTAGTTGTGTAGTTGAATGATAGGTTCAATGAAGACTTGAATCTTACCTAGATAGGGCCCACGACTTCAGAATATCATCTTCAAACCGTCCTGAACCATATTTGTTTCTCTCCAGGTAGAAAACATTTTCAGATGGTTTTGGCGTAGAAAATACCTGCAGGGAGACAATGTGAGATTAGCATTATAAAGAAATTCAAACAGAGAAATTGTACCTTGCTGTATACCATCTTCTTTACTTCTTGGTATCTTTGTATTAGCCGAATGATGAAAGCGAGCAGCCATAGCCTCCCGCGACCAATCTGCTACTCCCAAGATAATACGGGCACAAGGGTGATTAACCAGAGGATGTTGATCAAGTTCATACAATATAGGTAGAAGAGGGTCACGGCCAACCAGTTCAGTCATTTTTCTTGCACCAGAAGGGGGTGCGACTTCGCTCCGAGTATCAAGACCAGGCTCAAATTGATATTGGGGTATTGGAGCAAACTGGGGCTCATCTGAGGCAGGGGTGGTTGCAAGTTTCCTAAATACAGAGCCATTTCGAGGACGTTTATGCCGAACTCAGCGGTGTATAAGAAGATGATGAACTGGAAGAAACAAAGGGATGGGAGTCCGATGATGAAGATGTATCGTCCCGAGCACTGCCAGAGCCATTCCGATGCTGCAAAACCCGGTGCATAAAAGCGACCTGTGTCTGAGTTGTCGTGTTAACTGATGCTGAGACCTGGTCTTAGAGGGCATTGTCAAAGGTTCAACAAAAGAGATTAGAGGAAACTAGTCAAGATACGGTGTGAACATGTACAATCGTACTTGGGTTTTCAATCTCCGCCTATCTACATACCCGTGTCTCTTTGAATTTGGTCTACAAATGACGTCAAGCCGGGGCCACAGCTGAGGGATTGGCGTCATGTCATCCAACACAAAATACCAGGTGCAGAATTCATTAACTATACTCTTCCAACTCATCCTCGTCTGACTCATGAACCCACCCAGCATAAGCAACACTAATACTATCAGGGGATTTGCTCATCCTTCACCTTGATCCCATGCTCGGCATATGGCACAGGCATATAAAATACTGACGTAGTTCTTAGGATAATCCCACCACAACAAATTCCCGTTCAGATTCACGCTGGCACTGGCACCAGTCTTCGCTTGCTCAGCTGAAGCAGGCTCTGTGCCACCTGTCGACTTCGCTGCCGAGTGCGAGCCCGAGTTTGAAGACGACGACACTCCATCTATAGAGAAAAAGAGATGTCATTAGTGTACATTCACTCAGCGTTGCGAAAATGTAAATTAAAACATGAAATTCAAAAAGAATGTGAGATATATCAGAACGAGAGAAATATAAAACAATGAAGCCAGTAAACTCACTTTTGCTCTTGATCTCAGTTCCACCCAGTGCAGCCTCCGCCTCCACCTCCCGCCGCACTACACTGACTCTCCTCTGCACCTGCACCTCTGGCGTCTGCCCTCACTTTCACGCTTATCACCCACACCACCACCTAGAGAATGACGCTCTGGCATTCTTCCAGACTGCAGGTTTGGCACAGCCTTTAGCTTCCATACGTCCAGTGCGACTGATGGTAATGGGTTACTAACTGTATACAGAATAATTACAACACAAAGCACTTACTCATGAAGGTCAGCGTATAACAGCGCTATCTGTTTGTACGTTGGTTGCAGTAAAGTCTCCTCTCGGCCAGAGCCGCCGTCGCAGCTGCACGTTGCTCAGGAGATTTGGAGGTATCCTTGCTGTCGCGTTTCAAAGAGGCTGTAAGTCGTAGTCGTAGCCTCTCCATAAGTGCCAAGATCTTATCACAACGCATTTTGATCTCGATGATACCCTCTGGTTCAAGAACACCAGCTCTCGAGTCGACATCTGCGACATCTCCATCTGCTCGGAGTTGATAGATGGGTCGAGCACGACCCATGCACCTCCACCTAAGCTCGCCATTGGGGACTATGTAGACAAAGACCGGCTGTTTGTAGCTTGAGAGGCCGTCCACAATCTTAGAACCTTGCTTCAGGATCTCGTCGTACATGTCTTGCTGTCCACCAGAGAACCCACGCCAATTGGCGAAGATGATCAATGGCAATCCTTCTCGGTTGAAGTCGAAGATGGCTTGGGTGGTCTAAACTTGACCAGCCTCCATGATGCGCTGCTCGAACGAAGATGGATTGGCGGGTCAGCAGGAACCACGCGCTCGATAGTACGTGGTTTCGACCGCAATGACACCCATAGGGATACCACCTAGGCGTGCACGTCCAACGACAACGGTCTGAGCCCACCACTGAGCCGCTTTCTTGGAATGAATCTTTATTGAAGAATCCACTCAAGTACTCAGAGGAAGTCTCATCAACTTTACCCTCGATGAACCAACATAGATCGTAGGCACCTTTAGGAGGAACGTAGTCGATATCACGATCCCAGGTATCAGGGGACACCCGAACAGGAAAATGCGAAGGACGATGTTGACGATATTCGGTGCTTGACTGTTGGCACCATATCGCTCGGAAAACTCGTGACCGTCGAATGAGGGCAGCATCGAGACGACCTTGTCGAATCCTTTGGCCATAGCTTTCACGTTGGGGAAGGAAGCGATGGTTCCAGTGCGGACTGGCTGGGACTGGTGTCGATTGATCATGTAAATAAGATCGCTGACAGAAGCTGAACGAAGTGGAGGTCCTCTAGAGACAAGATGTCAGCGAAGAGAAATTTCAGACTGAAAATGAGACGTACCCTGCTGCAATGCGCGGAGTATCTGGAGGGGAGTGCGAATGTCCTAAATTGAAACGCCATGTCACAACAGTCGGAACTTCTCCGTCATCCAGGGTATCGCCTTCTTCGTAATCAAGGGAAAGCAAGTTATATGCCTTGTACGCGCTGCCTTCTAATATGTACCTCGTATGCAGCTTGACAAGCAAATCAGACGTGATACCGAAAAAGAGATAAGGAAGAACTAACCAAGTCGGGAACCATGGGATCGTCATGGTTAAAGAAGGTCGGTAAGATGTCGTAGACCACATATCTCGAATCCGTTAGTTCCTGAGAACTTCAGCCGAGGGAGTCCTTGGGACACATCAGCTTTGTTCATGAGATAAAAGAAGAAAAGTAGCATACCTAGGGCGCCGCCCTGATTCACCGTAGTAGTTATTGGTCACCGAGTTCTTCAGCACTGGTTCCATCTGAACGTAGACGCTCTCCCTCATATGAGGGCATTTGACCAAAGGATGAGAACCTCTCGGGCTTTCAACGACACTGATGTGGACGATCTAACGCGGGGCAATTAACACCAAGACACACGGTAAATATAAGAAACATACTTGGCTTCCAAAGAGGTAAGTCCTTGTAAGACCTTGAAACCCTTGGTCCTTCAGCGCTTTGCATGTTGTGGTTGAACGTTCAACGTTGAACCGTGAACGATGAGGGTTAACGGCGGACTGATGTGCCGAATAAATATGGTCACGTGACCTCTCGCACTACGATCGCTTCACCCGTGACAGCCATATCTTCCCCACTACTTCAATCTCTAGGACCATGGCCACTGCAAATACCCCCCGATTTTGTACGTCTCTCTGCTTTCAATCCCAACGACAGTGGTGTGCTCATAGATGTGCTGTCCAACAATAGAACAAGGTTCTCTACCAGCCTTAGGCGGAGATCGACCCCGAGGTCAAGAACATCATCGACAAGGAAACATGGAGACAGTTCACCGGTCTCGAGCTCATTGCTTCAGAGGTGCGCCCTATTTCCCCCTCCACTGTATCCTATGCCCCGCTTCCTAACTCGCTTCCGTTTCGTCGACATAGAACTTGACTAGTCAGGCCACCATGGAGGCCAACGGTTCCATCTTGACCAACAAGTACTCCAAGGGTCTCCCTAACGCCCGCTACTACGGTGGAAACGAGTACATCGGACGTAGCTCGAAATCCTCTGCTGCAAGCGAAGCTCTCCAGGCGTTCAACCTCGACCCCGCAAAGTGGGGTGTCAACGTCCAGCCTTACTTGGGTAGCGTAAGTCATCTCCCCACTTTCTTGGGCGCTCTCCTATCCTCCATATCCTTTCCCGCAACCACATGCTAAATATACATCGTTTGTGATTCATACAAACAGCAAAGTGTGTATTACTCTTGCGGGACTGACGGATCTCCGTCGTGAAACTAACCATGCTCATTCCTTTTCAGCTTTGCTGCTCTCACCGCTCTAACTCAACCCAACGACCGTCTCATGGGTCTCGGGCTTCCGGATGGTGGACATCTCACACACGGCTACTACGTGACGTGATCTCTCGTGACTCTCTGCTTCGAGGCTTTACGGAAAATTTAACGACATATCACGTATATTGCTTAGACCGCTGAAGAAGAAGATGACTGCTTCCTCGATTTACTTCCAGTCCCTCCCTTACGCCATCACCCCTGAATCCAACCTCATCGACTATGCCGGACTCGCTGCCCAAGCCAAGATCTTCAAGCCCAGACTTATTATCTGCGGTGCTTCTGCGTAGCCCCGTGATTGGGACTACGCTGAGCTGAAGAAGACGGCGACCAAGGAGGGTGCATGGCTCATAGCTGATATCGCCCACACCAGCGGTCTCATTGCTGCTCAGGAGCTCAACAACCCCTTTGAATACTGCGACGTCGTTACTACTACCACGTACGTTTTCCATTTTCCGCTATGATTAAAGGCATATTAATACTGCGTGTTAGCCATAAAACTCTCCGTGGTCCCCGTGCCGGTTTGATCTTCAGGAAAGACCTCGAGAACGCTGCAGATCTCGGGGAAGCGCCGTCAACGATGCTGTCTTCCCTGCTTGCCAAGGTGACCCCCACAACAACGTAAGCACGCCGCTTCTTCCCTCCCCTCTGTCGCTCTCCTCCGTGAACATGTACACACGCTTTCCCGTGTCCCCTTCTAGACCATCGCTGCTATCGCCACCTCTCTCCTCCAAGTCTCGGGGAACGCGAAGTTTAAGCTGTACGCTAAGCAAGTCATCGCCAACGCCCCCGCACTCGCTGCTTCTTTAGTCTCGCACGGTTACAAGCTCCAGACTGACGGTACCGATAACCACTTGGTGCTCTGGGATCTCCGCCCCCATCGGGTCTCACCCGGCAGCAAAGTTGAGAAAGGCTGCGATCTCATGGGTATCACCATCAACAGTGCGTGTTCTCTTTCTCCCTTCCGCTGTTTATGTCTCACAGAACTATTTATTTTCCAGAGAACGCTGTTTCTGGCGACGCATCTGCCCAAGTCCCCGGTGGTATCCGCCTCGGCACATCCGCGCTTCACCCTCGCCGTGAACATGAAAGAGGAGGACATCAAAGTCGCCGCGGACTTCCTGCACCGCGACTGTGCAGCTCTCGCCTCCCGCTCCAGAAAGAGGCCGGCTCGAAACTGCTCAAGGACTTTGTTCGTAGGGCGACCGTGCCCCAGGAGGGACTCGAGGGGTACAAGCAGGTGAAACAGCTCAGGGACAAGGTCGTGGCCTTTGCGAGCCAGTGGCCTCTGCCCGGTGTTGATGTGCAGACGCTGACGAAGCCTGAGGGGATCCACGACTGCGCTGGGACTGGCGGAAAAGATTTGGATTTCATGTCTCCACTTTTTCGCTTTTGGTTTTTTCATCAAAAGAAGATTCAACGATCAAGTGTTGACCAGCCTCGACACTGGAATTGACTACAATCATCCAACTCTCGGAGGAGGAATTGGAAGTAACTTCTTGGTTATTGGCGGTTATGATTTCGCCGGAGATGCCTACGATGGATCCAATACCTCTACTCCTGACTCCGACCCTCATGACAACTGCCAAGGTGCGCATATATTTTGTTTTCGATTTCTTCAAGAGGGCTGGGATTAAAAACCTTCAAGGCCATGGAACACACGTTGCTGTATGTAAGGCTCTGTAATTCGTTTCTCGTTATAATAACCTTTCTGTAGGGTATCATCTCGGCCCTTCCTGGCAACGATTTCAACATTACCGGTGTTGCTTATGGTGCAAAGCTGAACGCATACAGAGTTTTTGGATGCGAGGGCTCGGTTACCGAAGACGGTTGGTCTCTCTTCCAACTGTCTGTCTACATCTGTCTCACAAAGCACCTAAATAATAGTTCTTGTGGACGCCTTAATCAAGGGTTATCCAGACGGAAATGATATCCTGAATCTGTCGCTGGGTGGTGCCGACGGTTGGGCTGCTTTTAGCGCTGTTGTTGCAAGCAGACTCGCCAATCTTGGAAAGATCATTGCAATCGCTGCTGGAAATGATGTATGTCCTCGCCTCGCTTATCTTTGTGCCCCGTTTTATCTGACCTTGGCTTGATCAGGGCACAGATGGTTCGTGGTACTCCTCCAGCTCTGGAAATGCACACGACGCCATCTCCGTTGCAAGTGTTGACAAGTAAACACCCTTTTATATCCATTTTCCAATTTTTCGTGACTGAGTAAATCTCGACAGCACCATCATACCTCTCCAAAACGCAACTGTCCATGGTGTAACCCACGATCCTATTACTTACTTCGCCTCGCTTCCTTTCCCAATTGAGGGAGTTCTGCCCGTGTATGTGACTTCAAACGACACCACGATCGCGAGATGATGCCTGCGACCCTCTTCCTGATAGTACCCTGATCTTTCTGATAAGGTCGCCATCGTCCGGCCGCTGGAAGCTGCAATTTCGTAAGTGTTATTATATGTGCCTTCTATAGCTTGATTGACCCGTGTTATTCGTGATAGGTTCAGAAACTGGATCACATCTTCGCAAAGGGTGCCAGGGTTGCATTAATTTACGAGTAAGTTGACGCTGTTTGCATTCCAGCACTCGTGTTGACATTCCTTTCAAAGTAATGGAAACGGGCTTGCTCGTATTGGCGTTGATGATTACCAGGCAACTCTTATCCAAGCCGCAGATGGAGAATATGTAAGCTCATTCTGAGTTCATCGCTCTACTCCTAGCTGGCTCACCTTTGATTCGATTATAGCTTGTGCAACAATATGCAGCCGGAAATCCCGCCGCTCTGTCCTTCCCTCAAGTCGGTGGATCATATGCCTTTCTTCTCCTCTCCGTCAAAGGAAAGTCTCCCGCTGTTGCCAAGTCGGCGCACACATTGTCTGAGACTACTTCCAGCAAAATCGCGTCAAGCAACACCGATTGTGACCCATGGCACACAGTCATCATGTCCTCTTGGCCATCGTAGTACGGTGTGCCCACACATATTCCATTCCTTGCAGCTCCAGACCCATTCTTCCCCAAAGCTCAATCACAAGCCCAAGGCTTGCAATCCCGCATGCACCCATGTCCACTGTGCCCGATATCTGTATTTACCTTTTTTCTCAATTTTCTATGCATGCACATGTAGAACAATACATCTTTAAATCTTGCTCAGGATTGTTTATGCTGTCTAGCTTTGATCTCTTTCATATACTAGGTATATCTTGAGGAGATATTCTGTCCAGCAAACATTTACCGGGAATCCGGGTATGTTTCTATTTTGGGCTTCAAGCAGATGACGTCAAGCCGGAGTTCTGGCTGAATGATTGCGTCATAGTTCCCCAAAGCCTTCACCGCACAAAAGAGCTCGAATCTCCATTAATTCCTTTCTGAAAGACCTTCAATAACAACTATATCCCATGCTCCACAAAATTTATAGAGTTATTGTGAAGAAAATTTCTTGAAAGAAATCACTACATTTGACATTGAAGGTGCGATATAAATATATTACACTGGCATTTATATATCATCATCGTCATCATTATCTTGTCCATCGTCTGCAGCATCATCTGTTTGAATAAAAACTGTACGGGAGTAGTTACCACTTCTATCCACAATTCCCCAATCTTTCCCTCTGGGTATTCTTCCGATAACATTTGTGATTGACTGTAGGTCGAGTACCTGCTGCGCCCCTGACATTTTCGGGTACATGGTAAGAGTTTCTGCAGCATTCCTTCCATCAGTGACACAGGGAGACACAACGGCCAGGGAGACGTATCTTTCCCTCGTGATCTCTCGCCAAAAATGATTGTTGGGAATATCCAATTGAAGAATAAGATCCAAAGCACCATAACATATGTCCGCCTTCTCTGTAACCTTCTTTGATTTTTATCTGTGACATATCTAAGAATCTCATACTATTAAGCCCAGTTAGTGAGTATAAAGTATTGTTATCACAATACCGATACTCACCTTAACATATGACATACATCTTAGGTCTTCTTTGTTCCCAAGAGAAAGGATTCGGATTGAGTCACCTGAGTTAGCTATTCTGACCCTACCCCCAGAGGGGGGGATCACCGCAGGAAGTTGCTTTTCAATCGACACTGCTTTCTGCCCAATAATTGGAGAAAGATACTGAGCTATTTTTGATCGCACGGCACTGGTGGGCTGGTATTTCTTGTGATGGGGAGGCCGGAGTATAGAATGAGGGTCTGATGGAAATTTAAATGTTAGCCCTGAGCATTCTAAGCTGGATAGCTAGCAGATAGCAATAATAACAATGCCTGAATGCAGAGAGAACTTACATTCAGGAAATACATATTCTCCCCTTTTTAATTCATTGCCTAATTTTTTAGGCAACACTCCATATTCCTCCATGTCATAAAACAGATCGATTTGGTTCAAGTAAGCCTTGTGGAGCACAATGTTATTGAGATTTGCCCAAGGTTTAACACGTGAACGGAGACTGGATTGCATATATCCACAGTATCTTTCCATCCAAAACGTCCATGTTGTCCATACAGGTCCACAAAAGCGCACATTGTCACATAAATGTAGTAGGCCATGAACAGTTAATACACATGTTGATAATCGATCAGTCTTGTATTGATAATAAATTCTGGAGTTGAACATGTATCAGCAGCAGCCAGGCAAGAGAAAAGTCTGTAGTAGACATGGCTAATGACGCACTTTTCAAAGGTTTGGACCCATGTTATGATATTGCTCTCAACTTCTGCAAGTTCTGAACGGCTGATGGTGAACTGTATCAGCTTCTTCATGATGCATACAAGTTGAACAAAATGTTTGTAATAGATGTCCTTCATAAATCGACCTTTTAAGAGGATAGGCGCCATATAAATGAACCAAAATGACCATCCTTCAGCATTAAGGTTCACTCGGTTGTTGTATGGATTTCCCAGAGAGCGAACAAAATCAGCAGGTATGAAGCGGATGGCCCTTGTCGTTTCTGTGGCCACCTCTTTCCATACATGTTCAGGTATAATGAAGTCTTCATTGCCTGCATCCAGACCTTTGTATCGACCTAGCCAGAGATCCACCAGATTTTTGACAACATTCTCAAGAAGGAGATGCATATAGTCCCAAGGCATTCCTTGAGCATAATCAAGTGAGCCCACCCGTGTAAGTGCCGGCATTGCTTTAATTCCAAACTCCTGAGCAATTTCTTCTTGCCTCAGAGGCGATGCAGCTGATTTGATTGCATCTGTGACAGTCTTCCAGTCTGAATGTTTTCGCAATGGAAGGGCATGAGGATCGTATGCATTTTGCTTAGTGGGAGGTGTTAAAGGAACATAATATGTTTTGTTTGTGCCTTTAGCCTTTGAAGGGTCGTTTACAGCTTTTATCCTGCAGGACCGGCAAGGACATTTTGCATTATGCCCTTTGATGTTGAGAAATTTCTCCATAGCAATCATATCTCCTCCCACAAAAATATTGTATGCGTGAAGATTGAAGCGTTGTTGAGTGACACAGTTGAATGTTTCAACACCTACTGCCAGTTTCACTAGCTCTTCGTCAAGGGGGGTGGAGGAATGTGCTCAAATGTTTGGGCCCTTTTGGTCCGGGGTAATGCCCAGGCAGAGGAGTCGTGAATTATGAGTTCGAATTTCTGGTGGGAAATTCAATAGCTGAATAACTATTGGCGTTGCAGTCGGTCCACCTCGTTTCTGTTTATAAAGTAGATAGCCATCCATAGAGAGTGAAAAGGCAATATCGGTGGAATTTGAAAAGTAGTTATGAGATAGCTTTTTGCCATCCACAGTGACTTTTCTTCGGCATAGTTTCATGTAATGTTCACAGTCAAATACATCTCCAATTTCATCAGGAAATTCATCTGGATCCAACAATTCGGCCTTTTTGGCTGTATATGTATGGCGGTATGACAGAAGGTCGACAGTTTTGAGATTGGAAAAAGTCTTTGAAGACGAGGAATTAGGGGTAGATAACAGAAGACACGTCGGGGCTTTCCTTCAGCATTAAAACGGTGTTCTGGACAGTAATTGCAAGTTTCATTGTCTTTAAAGTCACCTGTGTATGCCATGCAGGAATTAATGCAACAGTCGATCCATAGTGGTATAAGCCCAGATAGCACGGCCACACGATGTACAATGGTGTACCAAGAAGATATTTCAAGACGATGGCTAAAAGCGTGACGCATGTGCTGAAAAGCTGTACGGGGCATATTTGCTGTAATTCGTATCTTGAATGCTTGAATATTGTCAATATCCTGAGGTGTGAGTTGCATAAATCCTAAGCATACAGTGTCAGTTTGACTACTGAAAACAGCCCAGCTTTGCTTACGGTTATTCCACATAAATCCATCATCAGAATCATCCGATACTATATCTGGATGCCCATCCAAGGTTTCTTCCAATATTCTCATTTTGTCTGCATAAGACAATCTGGCAGCAATTTCCTCTTCTTCGATGTATTCATAGTTCAAGCTGTTTATTTCTGAGGATTGCCAGTTACTGGAATCAACACTTGATAGCACAGTACTAGCATCGCTACCGGGTTCGATATTGTTATTGCCTGGGATAGTTGTTGTAGAATATGTATAATCAAAATCACGTAGATCTGCATAAAGGCTGTTGAAACTGTTGTTATCGCCATTGTCGCCATCACAAGGCGTATTCATGCCAGATTGTTGGCCTGCATCATTTGCACTGTGCTCAAGGATTTCCTCCTCATCTTCATCCATTCCAGGTCCATAGTCATGATCGTCTGTTGCATAAATGCCATCTGATTCATGTGCAACTGATCCAATATCAGAATTATTATCTCTAGAACGCCATGTTTGACATTTATACAAGAGGAAGATAATCATTATTTGCGTACCTTGTAACTGCGTCACTAACTTCTCTATATTGCATTTGTGGAGAGTCACTTGATTTCATATAGCCACCAGTAAATCCTTCATCAGAATCAGGTGGGGGTGAGCGTCCTATAATCTTATAGTGCCGTATTCGTGTTTGTTGTGAGATTAGCTTTCCATTACTCACACACAGGTCTGAGCATTCGCAAAGAACCTTGTGGTTTGGCCTATTGGAATGACGGCGCCTTCGCTGACGTTTTCGGGGGAGCACTACGAGGCATCAGAATTTAGGAGGAAATACAATTTTCAGGGACTCTCAGAGCTGAGAAAATGCTTGTACGATAAGGACGATCAAATGCCGCCTAATGTGCACCTTTATATGCTGTACTGATTGTTAGCTAATAATAAGTGCATTGCTCACAGCTTGTTGCAGTGCATTTTAATCCATTAATAACCGGTGTCTTACAACATCACAATATGATGGATGCGGCTAGCACCACCTGATATGTCTTAAGTAATACTAATAATTAGTGCATTTTAATCCATTAATAACCGGTGTCTTACAACGTCACAATATGATGGATGCGGCTAGCACCACCTGATATGTCTTAAGTAATACTAATAATTAGTGCATTTTAATCCATTAATAACTGGTGTCTTACAACGTCACAATATGATGGATGCGGCTAGCACCACCTGATATGTCTTAAGTAATACTAATAATTAGTGCATGAAAGCACTGATCCTGGTCGGCAGCATTAATCAGCGGCAAATTTGACTTATTGGTGATTTAACACCACGTGATAGTGCTCCCTCTTCCCACAGTGGGGATTGAGACAGTATGTATACCTCTGTCTTCACTTCTAAACCCGGTATTTACCAGATCCCGGCGCAAAACTTCATTGCTGTTGGGGCGTGGAGTTGGGAGTTGAGCAATTCATGAGAGCCAGTAGAGAGCTTGATTTGAGTTTCAACATGGTTTTATTGTGATTACGTATGATCTTGGGGTGGCTGTAGCCTGAAAATATCTATTTATCTGCCGAGAGGCCGATACCCTCATCGTTGCCCAGGTTAAAATTTGAATGGTCTGCCATCTGGAAACCATCATTCAGTCTGTTGAGCAGATGGGACGTAGTACACGTCGACGCTCACAACTGGTCAGTGGTCAAGGCCCTTTATCTCAGACACTGACTATCACTGCGAGCTGACCGAAGTTACCCGACTTCCACTGGGTTGATCAGATTCAAGATGTCAACATCGGATGGTGACCTCGTCAATGGACCCTCTGCCAACACAGACTCAAATGGGGAATTCAGTCTCTTCGATCATCGCTCTACAGCCTGGCGCTGAGCGTTAACACGATCTTACCCCAGTACAGTATCTCAAATAGTTCATCAGGTTACGATATCGAAACTCCGGCTTCTTTTGAGCAGGATATACGAGGAGAAACTTATAGATTTCAAGTACTTTCCGAACAAAGTCCCTCTAGTCGCCAACAGTCTTACAATAACTATAGTCGGTCCTCTTTCCAATCCGACCGCACCGCTCGTCCTCCACGTTACTCTACCATATCAACATCGTATCAAAGTGCAGAACCCCGCAATCAGGACCTGACGGTACAGCACTACGAGCACTCGTTCTTCATTCAAAGTAAGAAGCCATGGGCAACCGCTTTTATGTTTACTCCCAAGTCTATTCCTGGAATGTCACAACCACCTCAAACCACACCCAAAATACCTGTGATTTACGGCGAGGAACCGGTGCTTGGGATGCTCGAACTTGATATAGACAGCCCAAAGGCAATTGAACAGATCGCAATCTCGGTATGTCCTCTTGCTGGCTCAGATTTTCAGACAGAAACTGAGCTTATTTAATTTCGCAGCTTCAAGGGAGGGTATGGAATGGTTACTCTGACGTCTCAACCAAGATTATGGAACAGAGCTATCTACTGTGGTGTAAATCGAATCCACAGACTCAAACCTCTAAAGAAACGAAGCTATTGGGTTCCCATCAGCTTCCGTTTTTCTTTCGAAGTTCACAATATGTTACCTCAAAACACTTTTGGGGGAGTCTAATACTCTCTCACCCCAGGATACCTCGGTGTCGCCTTACGAAGAACTGCCATCTCTGGCCTCTTCTTCCTCATCTAAGGTATGAAGGAGATTCCATAATATGTGTTAAGCTGTCTAATCTTCCGTAGCTCTCCTGTGTCCACTCGGCCATTCACGGGCGAAGGGGCCATCAAATTGGTCTCTCAAATCCCAAAAGCGAAGCAGAATATATCCAGGGCGTCTAATCCCTTGTCTCCGCAGGACACGATATTGTCTTCTTACCGTGACAAAGAAATGTGATCCCCGGCCTCTTCTTCGTCTAACAGGGTATGTCATTATGTTTGGTATGGTTTTTCATTTACCTAACCCCTCCCTCCCGTAGACCCCTCCCGTATCTACTCGGGCGACATTACGAGAGAAGGGACAGCCAAGTTGGCCCCCAGGTCTTTTCCTTCCAGCTCCAGGACACTTGAGCCAAGCGTAGGATCAGATCCGTTGCCGCCTAGCTTCAAAGAAAAAGGCATTCCGGCAAGTGTCGAGTACACCTTGTCCGTGCGGATCCAGCGGCGCCTTAGGCCTGATAACATGTAAGATTACCTTTCTTACTCGGGCTGGATAAATAATTGACGGTTATCATTAATCTTTGCCAACTAGAATCAAGACCGACGTGTTGTATGTGCCTTCTACGATTGCGGAAGCAGCTTCGTCAAAGAGACAAAGCGCCTACGTTGCTGGAGCGGTGGCACCTGGTCCGTATCATGATCCCCATCAGGAAAATAAAAAAATCACATCAGACAATATAAACTCCAAAATCCCTTGTAGATCATCATCTGTGTCATAATCTGGTCATCATAGTATAGGCCAACTCACAATGTAATTTATAGAAAGATATTGCTAGGTCCAAAAATATTTGAAAAGTGATATTATGAGTTTGTCATAATATTATGAGTTATTAATAGAATATTTCAAAAACAATATTGCGAGTTCATAATAGTCATGCAGGGACAATGCTGAGCATAGGGCCCACCTGACTTGAATCCAACCCCTGACGCTCAAGAACCCTTAAATCTCATAAACCCCAGTTCCCTCAAATCCCGTCAATCCCATAAACCCCCAGAGCCCAAGAACCATCAGTTTCTATAAGTCCCCCAGAGCCCAAGAACCCTCAGTTTCAATAAGTCCCCCAGAGCCCAAGAACCCTCAGTTTCAATAAGTCCCCCAGCACCCAAGAACCCTCAGTTTCAATAAGTCCCCCAGCACCCAAGAACCCTCAGTTTCAATAAGTCCCCCAGCACCCAAGAACCCTCAGTTTCAATAAGTCCCCCGGTCCCACTGCCCTCAGAAGTAGACTGCCATTTTGTAATGAACAGCAACGGCACACACCGCCAAAACCCATACGAGCCCATTTCATTTACATTCAGTGTGAACACTACAGGGACATCAACTGAATATTGCATTTTGTTCAGTCGACAGGGTGAGCACATGATCAACCCCGTGAGCTGACAACTTCCATAATTGACCAATGTCATGTGCACTCCGTGACACCATCCAAAATAGGTAACTTTTTGGTAAAATTCATTTTATGTATAATTGCAGAGGGTCAATCGTATTATAATATAATTTTGGTGAACCTGGTAGCCACTGCACAATCTAGTTACATTGTCCTTGCCATATTATATTTGCTTTACATTGCAGAAACATCATTGTACCCAATCTGTAAACCATCTAATCTCTTACATGGCCTTGCAATCTAGTTATAATGTGCTTATCATATTATATTTACTTTACATTACAAAAGAATATTACATGTCACATATATATGGTTATGAGCTGATGTCTGTGTGTTATAATGTTGCGACAGGCTTGTGAACGTCATAATGCTAAATAGGATTTTTCTTGCTTTCCTGATGCCGAAGGATGGTTCGCATTACCTAATGCTATCATGAGAGGCGGCGTCAATGGACGGCCTATTCAAATAGATTGCACTGTAAGTCCGTTTCATTCTGAAACACTGTCCTCCTTTTAAGTAACATCCTTCGTTTTACAAGTTACATATAGGGGAACCGGTACGCTCTACACTTTGGAAAGCATCCCATTTGAACTAATTGTGCTTTTTCATCCAGCGGTCATATAGTCGAGGGACCACCATTCCATGCTATTTGACCTTTTCGAGCGACGATCTACATTCTCTTCGGCTTATTTGCAATCCAAATGCGCCTCTCGTACGCCTGACTCGACGTCTACGACAGTTCGAAGCACGCAAAGTACAAGCTCAATCATCGAGTTCGGTAACTCCTTTTCGAGACGAAGGCACCACTGAATATGACAACGAATGTATCCTTACAAAGTGCACTATATTGACTCTGGCGATGTGGCGCACGCCTTCGAAGGAAGTCCTTGAGAGTTTGGATTACAACAGCTGTTACCTTGAGGGGGAAATCCATTTGGAAGATAGCCTACTGCCGAGCTACTCAAGCCGTCTTTTTACAGTCGAGGTGCGAGACCCCCTCCCAACCTTTCAACATTGTTTAACGTATCTGTTCAGTATCATGTGGAGTTGCTTCCTCCTATTTCAGAGATATTCAAGATTTCGTCTGACATGGACACCGAGACTAAAGATGGGAAGGGTATTTTGGCTTCTAGTCTCGTCACTATTACGACACTCCGTGCACCTGGGGAACCTGCTCCTATAACTTTCAGTGATCCTCCTACATACGCAAAATTTCCAGAGGCCACGAAAGAGGAGCCCGAGTGGAACAATCGTTCTCTCGAACAATTCGGGCTAATCTAATAAACTGTAAGAAGCTGTGGCTATCATGTAGTATATTGTAGATTATTGGCCCATGTTAATCTGGGCATTGGTGGCAGACCGTTCATGTTCCTCCACACTCATAGCAAAATTGCTGATTGCACAAGGAGCATGTCATCTAGAAGTTAAGTATAATCAGATCAATACATCATTTAAATGGTATGTCTCGATAGGAGGTATATGTTATTTTACTTACACAGAAGCATCCCTCCGTGGGTTGTATTTACGCACCGCACTTTGGGCAGCATTGCGTCCAATTGGCCAACCATTCTTCGCTCGTCTCAAATTACGTAGCTACTTGCGGCTGAGGCTTACCTACTCTCCTAGCCTCTGTTGCCTGAAAGCGTGGAACATGACGATACAGAACACCGGCGGTGTGCGTCCTCTCGAACGATTGTACCCACACTATATCTGTATTATTTGTAGTGACAGTCATGTATCGGTTCGAAATTTGCACCAGAACAAGGCAGTCAAAACGGGGACCGTGCCTAGATAACATAACCATAAAAGTGAGATGAGACTTCAAGACGCCAGGCAATCCGGAGGAGGCCATCGTGCCATATACATCTGCATACTCTACAGAAAGTGAATCTGCATTTTGAACACTCTATATCTGCTCCATGCGTCGTCTTTCGACTTGTATCGTGATCGAATGCAGGCTTCACTGGACTTTCGCAGGCCGGATATGTATGGTCTATATCTGGTGCGAAATCATATCAGCATAGAGTGAATATTGCACACTAAAAATTGATATCACCTTACTCAAATTCACGCTTTTCTTTAAGCTATTTCCGTCTATTCAATACCTCATCAGACAGAATGTGTCTAATTTATGCCTCGATTGCCACCTTTTTGATCTTCATGCACGCAGGATCGATATAGGGTTTCCTAGCGCGCCTTCGCGAACGAGGTCTAGAATTCCTCTATACAGCCTTTGCAGAATGTGTGCGAGCAGGAAATGCGGATACATCGTGTTCCTTTGTCATATTCAAAGCATACGTCACAGAGATATGTTCCTTGAAGAAAAACTTTGTGCTTTACCTCGCTATCGTAGGTTAGTACAAGCTGAGCTAACCGACCCGGGGATCATGAAGAAGTCTTTGAATATGTAAATTTAATGCGTCAAACGACTAAAGTACATTGCTGACACTCACTTTATATTTTCCAATGTTCTTTCGGAGTCCCGATGAAACTATCCGCTGCATGTGAACTCTATCCAGGCGTCGAGGACTGTTTCCCCCGCTTTCATAAGACTAGAAGGTTGATGTGAGAGCATCGACCTGCAGAAACCATGACGAGTCGGTTTGAAGACTTCGAATGCTAGGGGGCTCCAAGAGGTGATACCGGGATGGCAGAGACACGTCGAGCTAGATTGGTGGAAGATACTGCATGGCTATAGTCACCGCAGGCAGGCGCTGAGCTCTCACAATCATACGGGGCGATTTGCACCCCCGTTTAGGCTGGCAAATCTATACTGAGCTGTAAATGAATAGTATCGACTGTGTTCGCTGGAAAAATTGAAGCATTCAAAATAAAATTCGGGTATATTGCCTAGAGGTTTTTGTGATCAGTAATCTCGATCTAAGCAGCACCAGGAGCATGAAAATCAACGGAGTACCAACCTTTATAACCTCGTATTCCGCCGACAGAAGAGCAGCGTACTCTGATTCGAGGTTCTGGTCCATAGTAGAGATTCTGCCTGGAAGAATATTGGACAATTGATATAAACATTGAAAAGGCCGTATTAGTGATTCATCTCCATCAATCAACTCTTTTCTGGCGATTGAACAAATGGCTCTGAACGATGAGGTCTATGCGCTGAATAACGGTTTTTCTTGGAATAGTCGGGGAGAGTAGATATATTCGTTCTTGCAGAACTCATCATACAGTCTACATACACTTAAATGGCGAGGCCAATTAGCAGCAAGATAGCAGACATGGTATGAGACACGCACTAAGGTCTAAAGTTTAACACATAGTCGTAGTGCTCGGTCAGATATGCCTGTCCGACTCGTGCTTTATCGACTTTTCTGTGCTCTCAAATCCATCTAGGTCATAGTATATGTCAGCCTCAACGAATATTAGCAACAAGTTCGCAACAAGTCAAGCTCAAGAATGGTAAACTGCGGCTGTGATGGCGTGGAAATATAAGTTTTATTTGGCCAGGTGCCTCCGATCAAGCCATCACTCAACCATCACTTAGCTTAAACCGCGCGTTATGCCGCAAGCCCAACATAAACCTATCTATCCACATTATACGGAGACTACATGGCATATGCGAGATATCTGGTGGAAATTTATCTTCTATTTGGCTAGCTCAACAGGGTGCACACGGAAATCAGTTGAATTCACGACCCCGTCGAGGTGATTCTTCTGTTAGTTGCTGTAAGTCTTATTTTACATGTTACACTCTGTTACATTAATTGCTGTCAGTCGCGAGTCAGGATGCCGAGAAGGCGAGTGATCGTCATCAATTCACCGGCCCTGGGGCCTGAGTGGCTCGTCCGATTATATTTGATGCGAAAAAAAACACAATTTGTCTCGCCGAACTTACTATGTCTGCGCCAACTACAACTGCAGCCAGCAAAAGAACTCAGTTTCCAGGCTTCGGACGTCCTCTCAACTATGTTCCGCAGAAGGACGACCCAGACTACACTGGACCGCTCTTTCCGAACGCGTTGAGCAATCTAAATATCGACGGTGGCTGCATCGCGTACTTTTTTTTTTGTGCCTTGACTTGTGTATGCATTTCTGATGACTTGGCTAAATAGGTTACCATTGACCACTCTACGAGAATTCACGATGCTCAGATTCATGAATATCATTACTGATAAACCGGATTGGCATGTCAAGGTAGATGTCTCTTTATATTTGATCGGTTTAATTCTAGATCATAATCACAATGCAGATTAACGATGAAGAGATTTCGAGTAAATGGAAAACCGAAGCATTTGCTTCAGACTGGGATATGACAAATAAGATGGTCGACTGGTGTATCAGTGAGCTCCGACACAAAGCAACGTTTTTTGCTGCTTCCTCGCTAGTCCACCTCCCATCATCGTCTATGATGGTAACGTGATAAAATCCGACTTCGCCGTTTCACAGGAGCTCAAACTCGAGCTCCAGCGTGCTGTTATCGCATTTGAAGAGAGGATACCAGAGAGGCTCAAGGACTGGCACCCCAATTCAGAGGAGAAAGTGTGGGATTTGGTCCATCCTTCGCTGTTTCCTCTTGTGTACGGTCGCACACGGGTTTTGGCGAATGGCGAAACTACCAGCCTTGAAGACTTTGTACATCGCTGTGGACAGGGAGAAATTGTGCCCGTTCCTGACGCCGCGGATACGCAAGAATTCATTGGCAAGCTGCATCTGTGGATTTCGGATGATCTCAAGAACCCATTTAGCGCCAAATTTCAATGGCTCCCCTCTGAAGTCGATATCTCTGGAGATGAAGCAAGGTACAGTAATTTATGTTCGTCTGGTTTAACCGGCAGAAGTATTGACTTGATACAAGAATAACGACCTACATTAATAATCTACATCCTCGCGAAGAGAAACCACTATATGACCTTATTGCGAAATTAATCACTGTCTCTATTCCGCTATGGGACTTAACGCTAGCACCTATACGAAATGGGTCCTTCTTTAAGCACAAGCAAAGAATTGAATTCACGGGTGTACAATACGATCCCGATCCTATAAAAGGTCCGCGGGAAGAATGGCCCCAACAAGGACCTTCTGAAGATTATCACGACTGTTGGCGGCGCAGAAAAGAGTGGTTCCGCGCGACACGAAAGCTTGTTCTGCCTGAACCCAAGGATATATTCGAGCCCCTACAGCCCCCTCCTAGCTTCAGTTTGAAGGAAAAGTTTGGAAATCGAGGTTTACAGGTTATAGTCAAATTGGCTAACATACAGTTAACTCCAGAGAAACAGGAGTACCATGGCGGCTCATGGCATGTCGAAGGGCAAATGGTATGCGTCCCTTTCCTACCTTTTTACACAAATTCAACTTAAATTTTGACGTCAGAACGAGCACATCGTCGCGACGTCTCTATATTATTACTCATGCAGTAATATTACGACTTCTACGCTTTCCTTCAGGCAACAATCAAATCCAGCGGACACAGATGAAATGGTCTATGACCAAGATGAACACGAATGGCTATCCAAGATCTTTGGATGTGAACGAGACGGCCCTGCTATACAAGACGTAGGCAGCGTAGAGACTCGGGAAGGACGCCTTTTGACATTCCCTAATATCTTGCAACATCGTGTTGGACCTTTCAAACTTGACGACCCCACCAAGCCAGGCCATCGCAAGATCGTCGCGCTGTTCCTTGTTGACCCAAATATCAAAATCATCAGCACTGCTAACGTTCCTTGTCAGAGGCAGGATTGGTGGTGGGAGGTGACGAGGTCTCTGCAAGCCAAGGAGCAAAAGTCCTCCTCTTCCCTGGGCGGGCCGGAAAGTGACGGTAACCTTGCCAAACTTCCGCGCGAGCTCCAAGACCTTATATTAGAGGACGTCGATTTTCCTATCAGCCTGCACGAAGCTAAAAGTTGCGATTAGAGTTGATGGAGGAGCGGAAAGACTTTGTCATCAGGCACGAAAGAGGATTCGAAAATAGTAGGACCATCTCATTATGTGAGCACTGAAAAATTGCTATCGTTTTTTGTAAGTAGTACACCGGGAAACTTTAATCATATCTACTGGTTCACTATCCTATTTACCTGACAACAGCATTCATTCAGCCGCCTTGGAAAAGAGAATCGCTATACAATAATGACTAGTCGCCCAAGATTTGCGAGGAAGTCTTTTCACAAGATCATGGTTCTCAAATCTTTTCAGTCAACCTGCGTATGGCGACTATGACCATAAGGTAAAGCGTAGCAAATGTAGGACACAACTCGTGGAAATCTACGCCAATCCAAACATAAGAGCGGATGCCCAAGCTTCCACCCCTCTAGAATGGTTTGGTTTTCCTTTGATAGACTGCTGGAACATATATTTTCTCCTCTATCTTCCGGTAAAATTTAGGGATTCGCAGTCATGTGAAGCTGAGGCCGTAGTACTGCAGGGAGAGAGGTACGCATCACAGTAGACGCGGTATTTTCCATGGGTTACCTAGGTGGACTGGCTGGTTGTGCATGGATTTAGGATAGATTCACACAAGTCTCTCTTCACACGCTTTCCTATTCTCAACCTCCATCAATGGCGCTCTTCGAATCGTAACGAGCCGCCGCAGCCGCGGTTGTATTTTTAAAATTTCCTGCGCCCGCAGTTAATGTAGTACTTACAACATCACATTGAGAAAGGACAGGCGAGGACATACATGTGCTGCCCGACCTCTGCGGCATTGAACCGAGGTCATCCGCGTAATTGGCATGTGCTTGTAAGGATAGTCCCAGTTTATAAGTGGCTCCATCTCAGAATCTCGGTAGTGATCTCCACCCAACATGATCTGGTCCGAGTTATTTGTTGCTGGACTTTTTTCTTTGCGCACTATTGCTGGGACAGTGGCCCCGCAAAGCTCTCAGTCTGTGCTAGCCGGTACGTGCTGAAATCTCGTATTTAATCCAGAGGTGGTAACATTTCTACCGTTACAGGGTGGAGTCAGCCTTATGACGAGGGGCTTTTCACGCCGACTGAGAATTTATCAGCATTATCTGAAACTGAGTTCCGGAAGCTTGACCATCCAGAGTTTCCGCGTCACAGCGTTCGAGTAAAGAAATCGAAGTTCTGCGATGGAACAGTCAAGTATGTTCCAAATTTAATCATAAGGTTGGATTTGAGAGGTTAAACACATTCATTATAGCTCGTACACTGGATACATTGATGTGGAGGCCCGGCATCTGTTCTTTTACTTTTTCGAAAGCAGAAATGACCCTGACAAAGACGACGTCATTTTCTGGACCAACGGAGGCTCGTATCCAGCTTTTTGACTGTCCTGTAAATTTTGAGGGCTTACGATCGTACCTACAGGACCTGGTGCCTCCTCTGCCACCGGTTTGTTCATGGAACTCGGTATGATTTATGATTTCCTTGTTTACGAAAGTAGAATTCTGACTCAATGTACAACAAGGTCCTTGCAGGGTCCTGGACGCTGATGGCGCCAAGTTCCATCCGGAATCCTGGAATTCGAACGCCAACATTTTCTTTATTGACCAGCCCGTTGGCGTTGGTTACTCATACGCCGACTACGGCGAGACTGTGGTTCGTCGATGTTATTTTAAATCACCTCCACCTGTGTTAATAATAACCCCTGACATGGCAGACAACTACGGAGGAAGCAGCGAAAGACATCGCTGCATTTGTTGCCATCTTCTTTGAACACTTCAGTAAACTTAAAGGAAGAGCGTTCCACATGGCGGGCGAGTCCTATGGGGTCAGTGTCTTGTTTTTTGTTTCGAAGCTTTCATTTCATACTCTCTCAACACAGGGCCGCTACCTTCCTCTGTTTGCTGCTGAAATTTATGACCAAAACAGCAAGTTCGAAAAGACAGGGGTGACGCCTATCAACTTGTCGTCCATCATGATCGGTAATATTTCATGTGGAATTTGAAGAAACCTTGCCGATAGCCTTGGGAATATGCAGGAAATGGACTTACGGATTTTTACACATTCATACCGGCCTTCTACGAAAAAGCATGCACTGCCGCATCTGGGACTCCGGTCCTCGACATTAGGTAGGCATATCACTGCTAGCCAGTGCACTTTTTTAACCACGCCATTCCAGAACTTGCATCATAATGAAACAAGATGTTCGTCCGTTATATTCTTTGGCGCAGGATCACACTGACCCAGTCTGTCGCTGCTCACAGCTTCCTAGATGCAAAAATTGGCTAAAGGAATCCTGCATAGACCAATTCGACAATATCGCATGCGGTGCCGCTGTTGACTTTTGCTTTGGGCATTTATATGAACCTTTCGTTGCTTCTGGTACGCCAATGTTACAACATTGTAAGACTCTGACTTATCTCGTGACACAGGCCTAAATCCTTACGATCTCACTCGCACCTGCGAAAGCACTCTAGACGATACTTTCTGCTATGCAGCTAGACGGTACGTATTTTTAATCAACCACTGTATTTGCGAAACTAATGTTTTATACATCAGGCATATAGAGCACTACCTCAATCTCCCTGAAATTAGGTCAACCCTCGGAGTTGATCCCAAAGTATCCAATTATACCCTCAACTCAAATAAGGTTAATGCCGAATTTACAAAGAACCTCGACCCGTTTCATCCAACCTACGAATACGTTGCGGCTCTGCTGGATCGCGGTGTAAGAGTTCTCATATACGTAGGGCGGAACGATTGGGTTTGCAATCACCTGGGAATTGAAGCGTGGACAACACGGTTTGAATGGAGTGGACATGATGAGTTTGCATCTCAACCATTGAGGGAGTGGGCTGTAGACGGTAAAAGGCCGGGTTGACAAGAAAAGCGAAGGGTTTGACGTATGCTACCATTGATGGTGCTGGCCACTTGGTACGTTTTTTCGCTCTTAAGTAATGAATATCATATCTAACCTTTGGTCTCATTGCAAAGGCACCTTACGATAAACCTAAAGAGTCTTTGGCACTCGTCAACAGGTGGTTAAGTAACGAAGAGCTATAGTCGATATTTGGTCGATACGAGCTGAATGTAGACTATTATCGCGTTCATTAGTGAACCTATCCAGGCTTCTGAAATGCTACTCATTCAATGGTTATGGTAGACATTTCCGAATACAACACTATGCCAGTTGGCGCTTGCATTGAGGACCCCTGTATTTGAGAACCACCACGATCAATCTTATCTATAATCTTATCTTGTCTTACTGGGGTTCTCACACTTCCACTCGAACCATGTGCTCCGGTGGTACCGAATACGTCCCTCGACTTTACTTTAGCATGCGTTCCCATAGTGTACCTAGACTATCGCTTCAACCACCATGTTCTGGCTTACCACAGTCTTAGTCGGATTGCTTTCCGGGAGCGCCTTCGCGTCGGCTCAAAGAAATTATCAACACACGTTTACTGGTGAGTCGTGTATTGCATCCATAATTTGCCAATGTTTAACACAAAGCAGGGGGTTATCAGCAATACAACGACGGGCTGTTCACACCAGCTGAAGACCTCTCAATCTTATCTGAGACAGAGTTTACGACGCTCGGTCATCCAGAATTTCCTCGCTATAGCGTGCGCGTCAAGAAGTCGCCTTTCTGCGACGAAACAGTGAAGTAAGAAATATAACTATGTGTCCAATGAAGTTAATGCGTACTGAACAAACACCTTGAAACAGATCATATACCGGATACATTGATATTGAAGCGCGTCATTTGTTTTTCTACTTCTTCGAGAGCAGAAATGATCCCGACAAAGACGATGTCATTTTTTGGACCAACGGAGGTTTGCACCTAGCCGCTCTTGACATATGTCCTGGGACTGACAGTCTGTCTATGTTCAGGGCCTGGCTGCTCCTCTTCTCTTGGGCTCTTCATGGAACTCGGTGAGCACATTCGCTCAACTTTGCGCGTGCAATCTGACAAGCTATGCAACAGGTCCTTGCAGAGTGTCAGACGCCAACGGAACCAAATTCCATCCCGAATCATGGAACTCGAACGCAAACATCTTCTTCGTTGATCAGCCCATCGGTGTTGGATTCTCTTACGCCGACTACGGCGAAGTTGTGGTACGTTGCCGTCGTACGAAATACGATGCACTCCACTCTTAATAACTTGATGAACAGAGTACAACGGAAGAGGCAGCCAAGGACATCGCCGCTTTTGTCGCCATATTCTTCGAGAATTTTAGTAAATTCAAAGGCAGGGCGTTCCACATGGCCGGAGAATCTTATGGAGTCAGTATATCTCAGTCCACTATACGAATAACAAGTTTAAATATGCTTTCGCGTCACCTAGGGTCGCTATATCCCTGTTTTCGCAGCTGAAGTATACGACCAGAACAAGAAACTCGAACAGGCCGGAATGACTCCAATTAACCTGACTTCCATCATGATTGGTATGCACTGAAGCATGACTTGTTTGACGTAAGGAAAACACGACTGAAATGGTGTAAATCACAGGAAATGGGATCACTGACTTTTACACCATGATTCCATCCTACTACGACATGGCATGTACTCCTGCATCTGTGGCGCCTATTCTTGACATTTCGTGAGTCTTTCATCGCCGTCGTTTCCCATTGTTTGGCTAAATAGCTATGTAACCGTGCTAGAACATGTACCCGGATGAAGGAAACAGTTAGTCTTATCCTGCTGTTGACTCGCATGTTCGGTTCTTTATGCCCTTTCCCCAGATTCCGAGGTGCAAAAAATGGCTGAAGGCATCTTGCGTCGACCAACTCGATGCCATTTCGTGCGAAGCTGCAAATACCTTCTGCGCCCAAGAACTTTCAGTCCCATTCTTTGCCTCCAGTAAGCTCATCCACCATTACTCAACCGACTATAGTATTTCCCCTAATCAAATCGTCAGATAAAAATCCTTACGATATAAGTCGCGACTGTGAAGGGGAAATCAGTGACACACTATGCTATCCAGTCACCAAGTGCGTATCTCATCGAATCACACACATAGCGCAGGACCTCATTCTCACACCTACGCATTATATCAGGTATATCTCATCGTACCTCGATCGCCCCGACGTCCGCTCGACACTCGGCGTCGACCCATCCATAACATCCAACTTCTCATCCTGCTCCATCGACGTAGGGGCTCGATTCTACGCGAAGCTGGACGAGTTCCACCCGACCCACCACTACGTCTCGGCGCTGCTGGACCGCGGTGTCAAAGCCTTGATCTACGTCGGGCGCAACGACTGGATCTGCAACCACGTGGGAAACGAGCGGTGGACGCTCGAATTCGAATGGAGCGGGCATGCCGAGTTTAGCGTGCAGCCTTTGAGAGAGTGGATCGTGGATGGTAAGAAGGCAGGCATGGCGAGAAGTGCGCAGGGTCTGACATTCGCTACCGTCGATGGAGCTGGGCATATGGTTCGTATCTGTGTTCATTCGCTGTTCAGTGTCAATAATCTCACTCTTCTTAGGTTCCTTATGACAAGCCCAAGGAAGCACTTGAGCTCGTCAATAGATGGTTAAGCAACAAGGATTTGTAACCGCCATTTCCCCAGAATACAATAATACAGTCAGCATACATACGTCTATGCCACATATTTATACTTGTTTCTGTTGGTCTCACTTCTTTCGAGATATTCCGTTTCGACCAAACTGTCGATCCGCCTCTTGATAGTTTCGACCTGGGGCACGAAGTGGTTCTTGACAGCATCGATAGTGGCTGCTTTGAGCTGCTCGTAAGTCATCTCCTTGCGAGCCTTCATCACGCGCACAATGGCCGCGTCAAGATAGTGCTTCCTGTCATCCTCAATGGACGCGTTGGTCTTCTTAGATTCTTCAGGCTAAGAAAAAAATGACATAACAAACAAACAGTGATCAGAAAGGCTGGATAAACTACAGCAGCAACAGAAACAGAAAAACATACCGAGACTTTCGCTTGGATCGGAGTTGATGTGCACTTTAGGATGAGGGTCGCGGAACTCGGCGTTGAAATGGAACACGTCGGTGTCGTCTACATCTCTTCCCGCAGGAACCTTTTGAGCACTTTCTTCTTCCCGCATGCCAGACTCTGCAAGGTCCTCTTCAGCTCGGCCTCGTCTGAAAACAATGTAGCAAACTGATCAGGATCTCCTATAAACAATGACTCCTGAGAAACTTCACGCACCCATGTTCGTTTGCTCTTTGATGTCGGTGTACGGGATCTCGGGCGTTTCGTTGAATAGGAGCAGGACTAACGCCTGGTACAGACTGACAGAGAGCTCCTTGACACCAGGGTTGAATCTCGCTTTCAGAGTGGCGGTGCCCAGGGAGTGATCCCAAGCAAGGATATGTCCTGTATGCTTCGACTTGTAATAATCCGTATATTTTGTTAGTTCTTCTTGCATCTACAAGCAAATTGAAGAATAATGCATTAGACATCGCCTAGAAACTAGACGAAGCAAGATGACCTACATTAGGAGGCAGATCGACCCCGTGTTTCTGCACAGTGAATGGCCATGCGCTGCGTTGCAGGACCATCGCTGTGAGCTTCTGTCCCGGGCTATCTTCAGGCAGTCGGCTGTGATACTCCCGTATGGACTCCCTCGATAGTGCAAGATCCTTAAACATGTCTTCTCCCATGCCAAACTCAGGATCATATTCTATGAAAACAGCTTTAGCTGAGCAATACAAACATCGGGAAGGGCTTACTCTCTTTCAATTTCTTCAACATGCCTTTCTCGAAATCATCCGAGGCACTCTTCTCGAGGAGCAACCTCTTGGCCAGACTTCGATGATAGAACGTCCTGAACACATCCTTGTCGTCCGTGTATCGATACAGCGCCAACACCTTGTCCAACAAATCCTGGAACTCCGCATCGCTGGCCTTCCCTTGGCCCCTTCCGCATAGCTTTGTCCACATACTTCGCAATCATTTCCGCAGGCTTCGACCGACGGGTCTTGAAGCCCGTCGTAAACGCGTCCGTCAGCGCGTAAAGGAACTGCTGGTCCGGCTGTTTCGAAGGCAGCTCGCTCACAGACGCAATGGGCGTCGGCGGAACGTCCGAGGAGTTGGTAGACGCCACTTCGACTTTTTCGGCCAGGAACGCGTGGGCGACAGCTTGATCGGCAAGTTCTTTGAAATCAAGTAGGCGTTGCACCATGTCATCGTCTCTGTCGACGTCTTTAACGATTTTTGAAACGCTTGTCTGCCGAAGAAATCAGTTAAACGATCTGGTAATAAAATAAATAACTTTTACACACCCTGATATAGTCAGCAAACGCGTCGCAAAGGGCTTTGATCCCGTTGACTCTGGAGAACAATGTATACATGGAGCCCAAGCTTTCGAAGTCCCTGCTATCCATGTAAGAGGAAAGAGCTAGGTGATGTTTAGCCATTTGAATCCATAAAGCCAAAGGAAGCGCACATACTAGATTTCGCGAGCCATTCAAGCCTTCCTTTCCAGAGAGACTTCTCCGTTACTTCCCTAATAATGCTCCATGTCGCAACAGGCAAAACGGCTTTGCTTCGCGCCACTTCTTCGTTGATCCGCGAGCTCGCGCTGTTGAAGAATGCCTTTGGATCGTCTTTGAGGGAAACTGATTTATATGACGACTCTTCAAGATAGAATGTACGCGTGATGTCGATGTAATATTCTTCGAATGACGAGTATTGATGGTGTCGAACAAGATGCTGGATCAGAGCCGGGATCACATCCCGATCTCGGTGCGGTCGACTACCAACAGGTTAGCTGTTATGCTAAGATGAGAAGTTGAGACATACTCATTTGCCCGTTCCCAGTTTAGCCAGGATTTCACGTCGCTTCTCATCCTCTCAACCAGCTGCGCATTTCCAAAGATTGAGAAGTTCACAATGGAATACGCCAGATCACTATGTAAGGAATAATGAGATTAAAGCTCAACTAGGCGTGAATGGTAACCTTACTGGATACTCAAAATATCCTTTTCACGGATAACATAAACTTGATCCAAGTATGTCAAAAGAGATATCAAAAGAGCCTGCGACAACTTTCAGTAAGGGTTACTCGGGTCCACGAAGACGACTCACGATCTGTGTTTCTAGCCACTTGAATGCCGCATTCAAAGATGAGATCCATGCTGTATCTTCCTCAGACGACATCAACAGACTCCTCGACATTTGACCGATCGACTGTTGCAACTCGAACTTCAAAATGTTGTACAGTTGTTCGCCAGAGTCGAACACGGCCACGATTGAACGACAGGTGTTGTATATGTGTTCGTATGTCGCAGGGATTATATCGTGTGGCCCAGGCTCGCGTGTGAGGATCGTCTTGATACATCTTCTGAGCAAATGAAGTTGCTTTTCTCCGGAAGCCGCCTTGGTCTCTGCATCAAAAACAGAAAATGGGTAAATCATCATGTAAACGAACAGTAGGACGCACTGTATTCCCCAATCACTTGGATCTGGAGAGATCCTCCGACGTGTGTTGCGACCTTTTGACCTAGAAGCAGAAGCAGAATCAGAATCGGCGGTCATCCGCGCAACTTTGCGAGGAGGAGATGCCGACCCGTCATTGAAATCTGCTGCTACCACTGTCGGACGTAGAGCAGTCAATCCACCCGAGGTTTTGGGTAAAGAAAGCAGCGAAAACAAGGTTGTCATATCTGGGGTTCTATCTGACTGTCAAAATGCTGTATGTCTCTCAGAAACGGAATAGAACAGTAGCTTAATCGATTAAGCAGTTATAGCCGGTAGATCTAATGGTCCTGGTCAAGGATTGCACTAACAGTTGAGTCTGACCTGGGTAAGTCAGAGCCTTCAGCAGTTATTCTCACAATTGCACGTGGCAGTGATTTATTTAGAGTCGCGTAGAGTCGCGTCAGTGAATAGGGGCAGGTATCACTATTTCAAGCACAGTAATCCTCAACGGAATAAATTGGGGCATCAATATATTTTTTGAGTTTGCCTAAAGTAAAATTGTCAGAATCGTACTACAGGCTAATTACAATAAGACCAAGCTGATCGCGCGTTTCAACAGAGTCTAAAACAAGTCCAAAAAGCAGACGAAAGGGAAGGAAGGAAAGGACAAAAAGATGGTGTTTTGTTCTTTGTTCATGTATGGCTCCTCTAAATATATTTAAAAAGTGTTATAGACTCATTATAGCGTCGCGCTCTCATAAACTGCGATCAACGTAGTAGCCATCTTGCGCCCAAATAGTATCATCATGTAGCCGCATAGCATCTGCTTTGCATCATATGTATACGTAGCAGCATATTTCACCATATCGCCTATCTAAACATCAAAAAGAAAGAAAGAACGCGCTGATATGATCATCACTTGCTAATAGGCGCCATCAGAAAACCAATAACGCAGATTTAACCTTCAGCGCTTCAGCTTCAACGTTCGCGTTGTTGCAAACGCCGTTGTATATAAGAGCTCTGATAAGAAGATAATGAACAATTGGGCTGCTACGACTCGAAAGAGATAAAACTGCGATGGGTGCAAATGACGAGCACGTGACTATTCAATGATTGGACGAAAACGTCATAGGCAGTGTTGATATCACCTGTCTATGTCAGGTACAGTTGACTTTCTCATAATGCATAACGTCATAATGCATAAATGTCATACTGCATGGCTTTTTGGCTGACAACACCTTGCGAAGCAGGAAAATGCATCTATATTGCATACTGGATAATGCATGACTCTGATATTGAGATATGCATTATGAGATTGGCTATATACGGGGTTTTGAGATGCATTTTTGTGGCATGGGCACATCAGAATTGAGCCTCAGCACGTCAGCGGTGCAGAAAATATCAGAACAGCACATTTTGAATAAATTAGAGGATTTTCAAGTATAATTTGAATAGTTTTCATAGGGCACAGATGCCCATAATGCCCCCAAAATAATCCTATGCATAAAGCCTACAATACCTGTTCTTTGTCATCTGATGCCTCAAACTACTGAAAAACTCAAAACCTTGAGCAATACCCACACCTTATGCTTGTAAAGAAAAGAAGGCTTGTGTAAAGAACACTCCAAGGACAGCCTCCAGACCAGCTGCAGCAGGTCAGCATGAAAATCTGACCCTGGCTGATTGGATTAGTATTTTCAAGTTTATGAGGAGTCATTAAATGCTAAGCAAACAACTATAGATAGCTATTTTCGTCGGTCTGATGCTTAGTTAATATTGTTATCTTATCCACTTTGTTATCACATGTCACACTTTGGCAGAGGTCACCATATGTCACATAACTGTGACATTTTCGTACTGCATAAATCTCATAATGCATGACTTTAGGGCTGTTCCGATCGGTATGCGTTATGAGAAAGTCAACTGTACTACTCCCACTCTCGCCTTATTGTTGCCTTCCAATAGCTTTCAACGCACATAACCACTTTGGCCGAATCAATTAGATGTAAATAGATCTCTGCACTCCTTCCTTGTATAACCCACTTTTCCTCAATCCGCTGAGAGATATCGACCCCACCAGAGAGACGATGGTCCCACCAGGGATCTGCAAATGCTCAGATAAGCCTGGGCGCAATTTAGTCGTTTGCATCGATGGTGCTTATACCCGGCCCGGTGAATATGTAAGTCCTCATTGACTATCCGGTCAGACTTCCTGGGTATCATTCATTCTACAGAGTACCCATGTCTCCGACTTGTTCAGCAAATGCGCGAAGACAGAGCATTCGAAACAGCTTATGTACTACAGCGATGGCATTAATGTGGACGTGAGGTCTTCACAGATAAGTTTGAGAGTTATAATGGCTATGTTCGGTTGGTAAGAACTGACTTCAGTTGGAGGATATCAAACACTGGTTATTAATTATGGTCTAGGAACTACGAAAAGATTGTTATGGAAGCCTATCGATGGATTGTTGACAACTATCAGGAAGACGATAAGATTTTCTGTATTGGTAAGCTTAAAGCAGCAAATCTGGATGTACGGAGTTTTCTTCCTGGCACACATTCACTCACGTATACGCACTAGGATACTCCCGTGGTGCCTATTATGTTCGTACATTGGCTGCCATGATTCATAAAGTAATTGTCTCGAAAAAATCATCGTTGATTAAAATTTTATAACTATTCATAGGTGGGGATAGTTAATCGATATAAAGGAAACGAGGAACAGATTTCCCTGTGGGTATTCTGAACGACTTGCGACTAAGAAAAGGCTTTTATTTGACGTCATTACAAAGAGTTTTCCAGCGTTACGCGTCTCGAGAAAAGGACATTGTAGATCGTTTCAAAAGCACATTTTCGTGGGATAAGGCACGAGTCCATTTCGTTGGAGTGTGGTAAGCAACTACAATTTGTCTCGTTTCTTCTATCTGAAAACGTTCTAGGGAGACTGTGCTGCTGGACATGTCATTTGTCGACTTCACCCCTTTACCTGATTCTGAACATCATGTATGCTTCTTCAGACAGGCGCTTGCGTTAGACGAGCGCAGAGGCAGGTTTCAACCTATATGTGCACTCGGGGATGTCCATGCAGCGATTCACGGATCCAATAATGAACATCGTGACCCCTCTATTCAGAATTCGGAGTCCACTAACGGATTGGAGCACAATCCAGGTGGAAAAAATCTCGATCCGATACCGCACATCAAAGAGGTGTGGTTTCCGGGCACTCATTCGCAAATGTCAGTAGGCATCTACGTATTGAGCCTCTCTGTTTAAACGTCTGATGTTTTCACGTAAGTGGTGGTCCCATTATAAGGTCCGAGCAGAACAGCGGCAATCTCGGGAGAGCGTCATATCTGTGGATGTCTTTTGAAACAGTTTCGTGTGGGATGTACCTTCATCCCTCACGTGTTGACTGGGACTGGGATGACTTGCAGACTCGCCCTGTGCCAATACATTTGGCTTGGCGCATTTTAGAACTTGTGCCTGGGAGATCCAGGCAGATTGACTCTGAAGGCAACTATTCGAGTGTATACAGGTGAGTTTCTTGTCAATAATGCCGATATCAAATAATTTTGACGGAATGCCTCGAAAAATCAGATTCAATTTTCTGCGTTCACGAACAATAATGCCTGGGCAAAAGGTGCACTCTGTGGCGTTTCACGAAAAGAATTATCGTCCTTGTGCAATTATACATGACAAAAATCTACGATGGGATCAATTTGTGGGTAACGGACCTCAGGGCGAAGAGCTTGGACGGGATGTGGAATGGGACGATTATATCGAAAGGGACTATCTGGAACATGGATTGATTCCAAGTGTAATCGAGACATTGAAGTCAGGGGCAGGAAGTAGGGGAATTATGTGGGCATACCGCCTGGCGGCTATGACATTGACGGGTAATGAAATTTTCTATGATATAGAGAATATATTGACATTGACTCTTGTTTAGATCAGGGGATGACTACGTTGAAAACTACGCCAAATAGTTCCGATGATCTCTCTCAGATCTTCGGCCAAGTCGACGATCCTAATATACAGGGACGTTTGATCGAAATCGTGGATAGGTCCTCCAGAATCTATGGCGCTAGTAAGTAATCTACGGACTGGTAGCCTGAATATCTTCTGACATCCCATAGCTTCGCCGCTCCTCAGTCTGGAACATGTCGGATGGCTACTTCGTGTCGTGAAAGAGAACACTGATATGAAGATCAGAACATTTTCTTTCCGTTTACTTGCAAGCTCACTAGACACAGGTAAGTAGCATCTTGAAGTGATCCTATAAGCACTTGGATCGACCTGGAAGAAAATATCATAGATGAATCACTGGACAAGTTGATTGACGGCCAAGTGATGGGTACGCTCGATGAGATGACGAGAGAAGAAGAGCAGAAATGGCTCGCAGATGGCGCAAACGCGATGTTCAGGACCATAGTAGGCCACGGTGTGTCTTCTCATCTAGTCTAATGTTTTGCTTGTGTTTTGAACATAATCAAGAAATTCTTTCTAAGAAGCTATATTCCCTCAATACCCTGTCTGTTCTTCGCAAAAGATTCGCTTCTGGGAATACACACTCCCAGCGTGTTTCTAAGAATTTCTTCGGAGAAATACTGCAGTACAGTAAGTTGAAATGATCCTACCTTCCTGTAAGATTCACTGTCGAACAACACAGGCCAACACCGTCAACATCTTTTTGACAACGATGTCCTACAGTATTGGCTCACCAAAATCGAGTTTTTGGATGATACAGAGCGTATACTATTCGCACTATTTCTTCAAAATCAGTACGGTAAGATATTTAGGAACTGCTTTTGACAAAGACATTGATTTAAGCAGAGTACATGTCAAATGAATTTCTCGCGATGTTGACGCTGAAGCTATCCAATAAATCGATCGATCGACAGCTTGTCGGCCAAAGTCGACTCTATAATGTGCTGTCCATTCTTCGGGATATTGCAAAAAACGGTAGCCTTTTACATTTAGTCTTCGAAGTGGCTTAATCACATAGCTTTGCAGATGAGTTGATCAGGAGGGTCTGGAACGACGGAATAACCAACACGATCCAACAAGCGTCAACTCATGTCAATTATCGCATACGATTATTGGCCTTAGACGTCTTTAAGCGTTTCATCTCTCACTGTGAGTAACTGCATATAAAGGACTCACGTCAATTGTGACTGATTATATTTACCAGCTGACAATGCTCGCCGGGACAAAATATTTGATTCAAACAATGTTCAAGGCCTTTGGAACACCTTAAATGATGTAAAAGCTGACATTAGAAGCAGTGCCGTTAGCTTGTTCACTGATGCAGCTGCTGAGGGTATGATCCGACAGTCGAATGACTATATATACTAAGGATCTTGCAGATGTCATTCGAAAGAAAATATTTGACCAGAGGGTTATCGCTTCCTTCGTCCGGTCTATCAATCAAGGATTATTTAACATCAACAGCAGTGCGATTCTTGTTTTCATGACAGGGATATGTCAAGGTGCGTACTTATGCCAGTGTACTTACACCGCTGAAAACCTGCAATCCATTGATCTAGCGGACCTCCGAGCAAACTTGCTGGACACGGGTATCATCGCAGTGCTGCTTCGTACTGTACTAATAGAAGATGCCCAATATATCATCAGAGGCTGCGCACTTCTATTCTTCGCCTCCATCTTATCTCTGGGTACGCTAATGAAGAATTTTAACCTCATAATTAATCATCTTTAACGACACGCATGCAGGAATACTCGACTCAGAGACAATCTCTGCCCTGGGCGCAGCGGGTGATGAAAATGCAAATCTCGAAATGAGAGCAATAAATCTGTTTACCTCGGCCATATCTCAGAGTAGGCCGTTGGTCTCACTTTTGTGGTGCTACCTGCGCTAACATCCTTTCCAGGTGGGTTCCACCATGTTAATTCCGATGCAGAGACTTTGGCTGCATTAAGAATCCCATTTCTCATCAGTTCGGATCGAATCAAAATTGAAAGTGGGCCGAGTCAACATTATCTGACTGCTACACTGTCTCAAGGTACGAATACCCCGAGACTACCGTTAGTTATGAATTACAAAACTGAGAACTTTATAGAAAGGCTTCGTAACAAGATATTCGATGCAGATACGGTCATCTACATTCAACAAGCTGTAACTCGTGGCGATTTCTATCTTCTTCAAAGCTCAGAAAGTCTACTTGCCCATGTTATTTTGACTTATCGTGCGTTTTCCGTCATCTTCATGCGAAGCATGAAACTTACTATTTGGGTAGATGAAATACGAGACAGGATATTTGACATGAAAACAATGTCTATCCTACGCCGCAATGCCTTGGCGAATCAGTCATCGCAATCGAGCCAATTTATCATCAATCTCGTAGAGGGTTTGCGAGACGAACAGTCCGATAAAGGGACTATCACTGAGGAACAACCTGATGTTATCTCATTTTTCGCTACTGCTTTGGCACAAGGTATGTGTCATCTAGCGTAGAGCATTCACATACTGAACTCGTTCAGATATTTCCCAAGGACAAATATTCACATCAGAAACCTTTGCTACACTGAAAGTTCTGCTTGGAGATGACACCAACGATTCGAACATCAGGAGCAGTGTCATCGACTTGTTGACCTCTGCATTGTCTCGCGGTGTGTTCGTTTACCAATGATTGTATTCCACGCTCACAAATATAGACGGCACTCGTGATAAGATCTTTGACAAAGAGGTAATCAGTGCACTTGGATGTGCGCTCAGTGATATACGTGTCCCTGTCAGGGATAGCTTATTCCGGTTTTTTACGGCTGCCCTACATCAGGGTAAGTAGTGAGGTGAAGTCTTTACTCTGGCTACTGTGCTGAATATTTGATAGAGAGCATACGAGACCAAATATTCAATATCGTGGGTATCCCTGCGCTATTGAAGGCAGGGTTCAAAACCGACTTTTGGAGTCATGGTTTGATATTTGTTTTGATACGAACGTCAATTGTAGTAACAGCTGACTATTATTCCTGTGCAGAATATATATACCGTCGAGCGTTTGATTACTTTGCCACTTCCAGACTGTGTAGGCAACTATCTTCCGATCCACGCTCAAGAGATCGCACTTTATATTTTATTTCGGAGGCAGTCAAGCACGGTACGTGCAACGCTCTGATATCTTGTAGCTTGTTACTAACAAGGATATAGCTGATATCCATGTTCGTATCTGTACTGAAGATCTCAGAAAGTATTTCGAATGTCCCATATGTACATCAAGCTTTTAAGTAGCGAGGAACCAAGTGACGGCGCTTTGCCCTATCCTATTTTGTTGTTAACCTAGGGTCATAATGCATTGATCGACGTTCAAAACTGCATATAATCTGCCGGTCTCGAAGAGCTACTCTTTTAAGAACTGAGATCGAATGGCGGTACAGTATTTTCTAGAGCTAACTTGAATTGAAAATATCGAATTCAGGCAATGTTATAATGCATGTTCCAGCCAAATTATGCTATGAATATTGCCTCAGGACTACAAGGCGATTCAGCTAGCATAGAACTATCAATCGCTCTTGGTCTCCATGGATGTCTGCGGTAGCGAACATAGTTAAGGATACGCTCTTGAATTAAAAGCATGACAATCGGTAGACGTCTCGGCGTTGAAGTTGAAGAAGTAGAGGTAAAGGTGACCGGAGAACACAGCTTATAAGCTAGAACAGCCAAGCGGTACTTCGGCAGATCTTCCTTGGATGGCACCTGAATATTGTTGAGGCTGAGTAACCATTTCTCGGTAAGGTCTTTACTATACAACAATACGACGATCCGCAACCCATAATTCGTGAAAGTAAAGGTTGGATCAAGGCTGGAGGCAGAATCGGCCAGAATGTCTTCGTCGATTGAATCGTGTTCAGATAAAAAGCAATCCGGTGCTCGTGCAAGAATAGACGACTTTTCCGACGCCATGCCTTCCCATAAAAATAGACTGCGATCATTGGACTCCTGCACTATTGTGGCTTGTAGTCGATGAAACGCGGCTTCCCCCCTCGCCATAAGCGATAGGCATGTTGACTTTGAATATTCCAAGCAGGCAGTATGCCTGATCCTCGACGCGTGTGGTCTCCCGTTTGGATGCCCATTTGAGGCGATTGCGAATATTGGCCAAGCTAGGTTTGAATTCGAGTAGGTCATCCATCGGAATAGAAGTGATATGAGAAACTCTCTCCATAATTGTGCTGGTGTTATTCGTATTATCGTCATGACGACTCTGATCTTCATCGCTGTCCTCCGGGGCATGAACAGAAAATGAAAATTTAGGACCAACCCCGAGCTTGTCATTTGAAGCGGACGTGATGGGCTCCCAAAACTGATCATGAAACTTAATAACTTTCGGAGCTAGAAGTTCCTGAAGAGTCCAACCTCTGGTAAACCATGGATCCTGGTCAAAGCCAAGTGTTTCGTATGTCGATGCGAGGTGAACAAGGCAGACGTGCGAGTTCTGATACCATCTGAACATAGATCGTATGGACTCGTCGAGTTCGGCGCTGCTTGTTTTATCAATACAGCAGGTGTCAATCCAGGCAAACTCGCATCCATACACTCGATATGCTAGGTCGCAAAACCGGACAAGCTTCCAAGTATTAACCAACCCACCGGTGCTGGAGATGTCGCACAACTCCGCAAGGACATCGATGAGACTTCGATCATTGGATGATACCTCTCCGTTTGCACTTGCCTTCACCAAAGTCAGAACAATATTTTCCAGGTTGTATTGGAATGAGTCGTAGTAGTCGTGCTGCTTGATAAAGTCTTGGACCCCCTTCGTGGTAATCCGTGAAAATTCACGGACCTCCTGGTAGGTAGTCTCGTGAACACTCCAGCGATGGGAGAGTATTGCATATTTCGCGCTTTCTTTTGCAGTATCCTCGATAAATTGCCTTCCAAGGAGGTCAAGTTTATCCTCTGCTTCAAGGCTTAAAAGTTGGCCAACTTTGTCGATGATTGCTCTGTGCACGTCTCTTGTAACAATCTTGGCAACCTCGTACTGATTGACGATCTTCATTGTTTGCACCCGTATGAGCCGTAAGGGGAGATGGTTTCCCAATGTAGTGGCAATAATGGCATCGCATCCTGGTAAGGGTTCGCATCAGATATGTTCTAACATCAAGGGTACGAGTATAAATGGTCGCACTGGTAGTGATAAAATCTGATGACAATACAAATCAATGGAGTCGCGATGCCGGGGAATGAGAATGGACTAAGCAACAGATGGGCTGGCTATACATACTCAATAATGCTTGCTGGGTGGACTGTTTCACTCCGGAGTATTCGTTGTTTATCTTATTCCTCAAGCCTTCAAAGATATCTGAGTCGTCCTAGTATCTTTAAGGGATCCGATGCCAGTCTTGAAACATAGCCCAACTCACTGTTGTCATCGATCGCAGTGAGAGGCGTGGTGAGTGAGTTTAGGGATATGTGCCAGCTCGTAGCCACAAAGGTGTATCTGGCCTAAGATGATAGATCAGAGATGGATCGAGGACTATCGAAGGGCAATGAGAAAGGAAACACGTGCGGACTGAAATGGATTTTTAGGGACCTGTCAGAATAGCCCTGACAGAGCAAGACATCAGGCATATGCATGAGGCCTTAGGTTTTGAAAAGCTTGTCACTTAAGTTGATATTTTAGCAGAGTTACTTCGCATCTGCCTTGATTGCATTACTCTAAACAACCACAACACCGAAAATCTACTCGCCTTCAGTGGCACCGAAAATAACACGCCGCCTAAATCATAGACCAATACTGATAACTTATCAGACCACAAAAAGATACAGATATTGATGTCATCATGGAGAAATAGAAAGTGAGGATAACGCGCCATGCCTATGTGGTGCAAGCGACAATATTTAATGGACTCGAGGAAGGGCGCGGAAACTTGCAACGTTGCGCTAATGATCTTTCCTACGTTTACATAATTTAGGCGGAGCCCAAAGCGTCGCAGGTTTCTGGTCTCCGCCACGGCCTCGTCTCCATCTTCCTGTTGATGTACACAGCACTACAACGAAGCTAGAAAGATTAAGCATGAGACTAACGGTTCATCATTGTTGTGTATCGGTGTACTGATTCACGCCAGACTCGACGGGGTAATCTGACAGGCGAGACGAAGTATCAAGCTAATGTCCTCTATCCGGAAAGTAGTAATGGTAAAACAATTGCAATCCTGAAGGGTTTTTGTAGGCAACTCGTAGATAACATCTCTCGTTTAACACCCCTAGGACTATACTATCTGTATATTCACGTTGGCGTAAAGGAGTGTATGGAGTCATGCCCTCTCGTAGGTCCGGCCGAGTCTAGATGCCCTGACTGAAGCGCTGATATCGCGTCGCTTCAAAGAATGTTCTTCCTCGGACTGATCTAACACAAAGAGAAGTAGTCGTGCAAGTGATCTGGCCCGGTGCTGCTTGGTATCAATGTGCTCACCCCATCATATTGAGGAAACGTGTTATAGAACTCACTTTCTTTGGGTATAGCGCCATCTTCAAGAACTTCTCCAACCAACACATTAAGCCTCGAGGCCTACCAATACTATATCTCAGCCCCGAAGCCCTTCCATCCGAGTCGAGGATTGCCTTCCTCACACATCCTTGTGATCCCTGTATAAAAATAACCACTGTTATATCGAGCACGACAGACTGGCATGGTGCATCGAAGCCGGATTCAAAAGCCGGGCTATGAATAAATCGAGCCGTCAAAGAGTATATGGACATACATAGCTCAGAAATGCGGCGCATCTGAGGACGACCTGAACTTGACCTGAACCATTAAACATCAAAAGCCAGAATTTCAGGCAAATTCAAATTTGCCAAGGTCCCCGTGCTCGGTTCTCATGATTCATCACAATACAGCAAGCAAGTAAATAATTACCCGTCGCGCCGAATCTCCATGTGCACAAATACTACACACACACCTGGAAGATGCTCAGTCAGTAGCTCCTTTAAGTTTGACTACTGCGTATGCACTTCGCTATCTGAAGTTTACAGACAGACAGACAGATGGACTGTCCAATATGCCATGACAATGGATGACGCAGGGTAGCAGCTAGCTAGCTCGAGCACGCCACGCCAGCCAACTCGACACAAGCTAGAAGATGCAGGGAACCTACAGCTGATTGTTCGAATGCAAAGGAAACGAGAAGGCAAAAGCCCGACTTTTTGAAAAAGATGGAAATGTACAAGCGAAACGTTGCATGGGTACTAAAGTAAAGTGAGAAAAAACCAACCAGGCCTGAGAAATCATAATTAAATAAATGCGTCCGGGGGACCTATTCTATATACGATTTAAAAATAAAAACCCCGGACGGAGAGATCGTGTCTAAATTAAGCAACAAGGGGAAGGCTTGGGCATGATAGTGGAACATCCAGAGAAAATGGAAAACGCAGAAAGAACAAGTACATACGAAAGGGTGGAAGAAGAAGAATAGATGACGACCATGTAGTACATATGAAGCTTCGCGGGCGATACGTTGGGCCAAATCAAGTAATACAATACAAATGACAAATGCACAGCCTGTCCCCTTGTCCAAACGTCCAATGAAAGGGAATCCAATCGACCGACGAGCCGACGACATGAGAGAACGAGAGAGCGAGATGTGTCACACGTATGAGCAGTGGCAGTACCTTGGTTCCTTTTGGGATGCAGTTCGAGCTCCCCAATGGAAATCTGTATCGGTTCCAGGAAAAGTTGTTGCAGTATCCGTCGGCGATCCCCTCCCATCTCGAAAGCACCATCAATCTGTCTACAGAAGTCCAACGTGATTATGTCGCCCAACGTGGGGGTGGGGCTAAAAATCCTCAACCGTCCCATTAGGGATAGCGGATGAGTAGCTACAAAGGGAACGATCCAACTTTCCGGATTCCTTCAACCGACCGACTGACCGACCGACTGGCGCAGAGTACGGCGCACTGTGTCCACTGCAATAGAAAAAGGCTCGCGTAACACATAAAGCCCCCACCGTCACAATCGCATCTGCAACCGCACCCACAACCGCAACCACATCTAATTCAATCCCATCCCGTCCAATCCTCCAATCAGCCTCAGCCTTAACCCACACAGCAAAAGAGAGAAAAAACCACGAAAATAAAGGCAAGCACCGCGCACCGGGCGCTGCAGAAGATGATCAGGAAGAGGGTTCTTTCATCCATAGGTATGCATAAAGTAGCAGTTGAGCGTTAAGGGCCAGCTATTAAGATATCCGATTATGATCGAGGGCGAGCGAGAGGCGCGGACACAGAATGGAGAACGATGAACAGAAAACAGAGAAAAGAGAGAGGGTATAGTTCCGAGTTGCTGTAGTTGTTGTATCATGCAATCATCACCGGAGGAGGGCGGGGCGGGCGGTGTGGGGAATCATAATAAAAAGAGCCAAAGAGTAGGTAAGTAGATGGAGAGTCGTCGGAAACCTGGAGGGTCTGCACAAGCTGGAGGAAAGAGACACCAGCCAAGCGCTTCAAGTTCGGGTTTATCGAGTCGAGCATTGAACGAGCATATTGGCGCAGATTGGCCACTCCAGCCCCAGAAAAAAACAGTGTGGGGAGTCGAGAACTGTCGAGAACCGGGACGATGTTGTGTAGGTTGAAGTTGAACTGAGATGATAACTCTGAGCGTGGGTGGGGCGTCTTCGGGTTTACTTCCGCTGTCCAAATAAGGGGTTCCATATTGTAAGTGTGACGCCCAGAAGGTACTAAGGGGGATCTGAGACAACTAAGGGAGGGAAAAAGTCTGTAGGTGCAACCTTTGGTCAGGTTCAATTCGAGGTCAAGATTCAGACCTGAAGTACGTCTAATGTCATGTACATACCGACGAGAAGGGACAGAAAGAAACTCAGGATTCTAAGGGGATTCCATTCATAGCATGATAGACCGGATCTGTTCAAAAAGAGGGAAGAAAAAGCGGAAACGTTAGCTTGGGTTAGCAGCGGAAGCAAAATGGTTGATGCCCGGGGGGAACAGAAAACCCGGGACCTAGAACGGAGGAAAGGTGGGCTGGAAAAGGAGATAAGACGCACATTTTTGCTCACGATCCCACTGTAAAAACAATTGTTTTATTCAGTTTCGCGGAGGTAATTTTCGTTTTCGTTTTTTTTTTTTTGGTAGCCAATCAATTCAACGAGGAAATCGTTCGTTCGTTTGTTCGATCAAGCATGCGTTGTGGTTGGTTTTGGTTTTGTGAATAAAGCAGAAATGTTTTTTTTGTGTGGGATGGACAGCAAAGCATGCATGCGATGGGCAGTAGGTGAAGTAGGTGTTTTCGAGAGCAATAGAAATGCAAAAAAAAAGAGGGGTTAAGATGAGTTCCAGCTAGGAAAATCAAAGCAAGAGCAAGCAAAGGCCAGAAAAGAAAAGAGGGAGAAACGCATACAAAACGAGAGAAATGAAAAATTATAATAATATGAAGGAAATCTAAGGCTGGAGTATATGATGGAAAAAATAATGGCTGTAAAGATAGGAAGTTGAAATTGAGAAAAAATTAAATCAACGCTGCACTTTCGAGGCTCGAACGGAGAGTGATGCTGTACAAGCGCAAAAGGATGATGAGCGTACGGTTGATGATTGGGTTTCGGGTTGAACGCCGAAAAGCCCGACGAAACAAACAAAGAAACGAAACCAAGGAAGATAACAAAACAAGACTGAAATGGGAAACTCACTCTGGGGAAAAGAAAAAAGGTCAGTCAGAAACGCTATTTCTTCTAAAGAGAAACGATAAACGCAATTTACCTTCAACCGCGGCCATCACAACTCGGAGTAACGCTGTATCTGTCGCCGTAGTTATACTAATAGCCATAGGATTCATAGGATAGGAAGGGTAGGTGTGATAGTGAGAGGTGAGAGACAAAGACACCCGTTAGGGCAAGCGCGCAAAGTGGGGTGTGAAGAATGACTTACTGAATATAGATCTCTCTCTTTCGACCTACCAGCTTTCTGAGCCAGTCTTGCGAATCGACGCTTAAAATACTCCCGTCCAGCTCGGACGTCACCTGGCTCGCCCTCGAAGTCCTAGAAAAGTTCACATCACGAGCAGCATTAGCTTTCATAGAAGTGGGCTGAAGGAGGCTGAATAATTAGTACGTACCGGGAAAAAGTTCTTGATATCGGACGAGGGTATCTTTTTCTCAAAAAGATCATTTTTGTTGAGGAATAGGATCTAGGTTCGGAGGCAGGGTATAGTAAGCAAACAGCAGCCAGTGCGGGATGAGAGTTGGGACTTACAATCGACGTTTGTTTAAACCACTGTGAGTGGCAAATGGAATCCCAGATTGTCATCGCATCTTGCATTTGGTTCTGATAATGCGATCATCATCATTATCATCAGCGTCGAAATTGGGTCAGATGTCAAGATCGTTAAACATACCGCATCTTTATCCTCGACCAGACACTGATCGTACCCGCTTAAGCTTACCAGGAACAGTATACTTGTCACATCTTGGAAACAATGTATCCACTTCCGTCTCTCACTCTTCTGCCCGCCGACATCCACCATCAGCATTTCATGCTCTCGAAGCGTAAAGGTTGTTTCTGTGATGCCGATCGTCCGCGCACGACATCGAATGATATCCTGCTCGGTCGGTTGGTATGCAGGGTCGAACAACCGTTCCAGATCCTCGTAGAAATATGAGAGACTAGAAAAGATTTGTATTAGACAGCTGTCGATGAACGGAGGCTGGGTCCGGGTGCTTACTTCTCTGGTAGAGCCGCCTCGTTCCCCCTAGCCCAAGCCTTTTGCACGTCTGGATCCTCCCACAGTGACTTGAGTGGCATGTAGTATGCAACGGGGAAAGGCTCTCCATCACGGATATCTCTCACACCGTCAATTAGCTCCAAGTGGGGAAGATTCTCCTCCGAGACCGCTAGCTCCATGTCCTCCATGGCATCCAAAAGATATCGAAGTCCTCGAGTCAAGTTGTCGAATACCAGCTGGCGATAATGTTCGATTTCTTGAGCGGAGAAGGGGACCTTGTGTATCAGACGCATTTGCTGGTAAGGAGTATGCCCAAGTTAGACCACTCTAAGATACAAATGAACAGCGACATCAACGCACCTTGAGGATAGTAGACTTCCCCGAATCTCCTGAGCCAAGAAGAAGGACCTGCACAATAAGTTGTGGAAAGTGTCTCAAGCTTTCATGCGATGACTGTACGAACCTTGACCTGGGATGCCAGCTTGGCCTTTGCCTAGCGAGCAGAACGAAGACGATCATTAGTTGGAGCTTGCGAAAAGAGAGTTTACAGATTGTGCGCACTTCTTTGAGCTGTTTTTCTGCTTCCCTGTGCAAAATCCTATCCTGCTCCGATATCTCGACCCCTGCGGGTGCGGACATGCATGCGCCCATTGCGATTAGATCCCGAGGTTTCTAGGAGTCGATGGCTGAGCTTGTATTGGATATCGATATCTCTGAATCGACAACTTCAAGATAAGGAAGCTGTGGCCTGGACGATGGCCGTTGAGAGTAATTTACAGTTTTAAGCTCGCTGGGCCTGTCGATGGCTTCGGAGGCCGGTGCTGGTGGGAGCTAAAGACCAGCACTGGAAGAAAGAAGAACGGAAGTAGAAAAGGGAAGGTGAGACCGATGTATGGTGGTCGTCGTTGGGGATCAAGCTTCAAGTCGCGAGACTTGTGCTGTCTTGTCCTTGAATGAAACAAATCACCTGCTTCTATTGCTAAATACCACCGTCCGTGCCTCATCTCTCCCGTTTTATTACTCGTAATTACCCAGAGATGTCATTCATTTTCTCATCAGATTCCTTGTAATTATACATCTTTACATTCAAGCAGTCTAGTGCGTTTTACTGACCACCCGAGCCGCTCAATTTGCTTATCAGTCGGCTTATCGATTTCCAAGATGCGCAGGGTAGGGGGATGTCGGGAGCGATCACTTAGGGGTCGCAACACGATGCTCCCATCTTGCACTTACCACTTTCTAGGGACAAGCGTTGCACGATGGATACTCGAACCATTCAAAAAATAAGCCAAACTCCCAACCCACTCCACCCCAATCCCAACCCTCCATGCCAACCACCACCACTGATCACCTCTCTTTTCTCATGCCCAACAGCCCATTTTCTCAGCGCCTCGTCTGAATCCGCTTCACTCTTGACCCTTGTCACTGCGCGCAACGACTCGCCCAGTGCCCACAGGGTCTTTGATTTGAAGCTAAGCTGCTCTAGCACCTTCTAACACATGGTGTACCCGGCCCTTCGCTGTCCTTTTGCCTGCTTCCCAGGGCCCCAGCGCTGATCTCGGGCCTCGGCAAAACTAGATTAACCAGTCTAAACGGCACCGGTTAAAGCTATCAAAGTGTTGGATGGAGATCGTTGCCGCTAATCCTCTAAAATAGATCCATTCACTCCACCCTCTCCCCGCCCCAACTCGCTCACAGTATCACCGGGTCCACGTCTGCTTTTACCGTTTTAACTGTCACTTGGAAACAATTCTCCAGCAACTGCCAGTGGCAGATCCTGCTGAGTGCCAATGCCAATGCCAATGCGAGATACGACTGTATGTATTCGCAGTCACCCCAGGAAACTAAATCGCCGCCGTGTGGGTGAGCACTACCGAATGCATCCCATTTGTCTCATAAACCCTGTATTCTGCGCGTCATCCTGAAGCCTGCTCCAATCTTCTCTCTTACTCGTACCCGTGTGGAAGCATTGTCACATCGTATCTCCTTCAAAGCTATCATGAGACCTGATGCATAACAAAGAACCTGTTCGTTGCGCGGCGGCTGATCTTCTCTTTCACGTCGTGTCCTTCCTTTGATGAGTTACATACTGACAAGGGCGGGCGGCAGGGCAATGTAGCTAAATATTGCTCGTTCCATGCTCTTCGAAGCTGACGCAAACATTCACCTAAGCACGGCGTGGCCTCAGTCAAAGCGCAGTCCGAACTAATAATACTTACCAGTGTATCTGAAATTACACCCTAGTACACCTCATTGTTCAACAAATGATAGACTGATGAACAACTCTCAATCGCAATATGCCGTCTTTTACGCCGCGTATCTTCCGAAACAACATCGAATCCACCTTCGAAGTTTGAACTAGACTAGACATCGATCTCCCGGTACGTCCTAAGCTGGAAGGCGCGTTCCCTGCCCCGCGCTGAAATGGGTCAAACACGCATCATCCGAGTAATCCATAAAGTTGTCTATCAAATATCACATCATCAGCATCAACATCTTGTCGTCGGACCAGCAAAAAAAAGAAGAGTGAACGCACGAATAGGATCGAGCCCAGCCTGTCCAGGACATGTATCCGGGGTTCTTAATGGGACACCCTGACGTAGGCTCCATTTGTGCAGGGGTGTCCGAGATCTCATCACCGCTCGACGTACACGAGCCGCCCTTGCAAGACATCAGCGCCTATTGGATCTGGACTTCAATCTGGAACAGACAGGCCTTACTCACCTCGAAAGTGTGATACAGCCCAACCCAATGGCCGACCTCATGCGTGAGAGTCTTGCCCTTATTGAACGGCGCCGTACTCCCGCCGGGCACGGTCCCGTGCTGGATCACCACGCCGTCGTCTTTTGGGAGGCCCTTGTAGTCCGTTGGGAATGTCGCGTATCCGAGCAAGCCTTCAGCTTGCGTGTTGTAGAACCTACATGTTAGATTAATATTTAGTAATGTATCCAAATGCCAGAGCAGTTAGAGGGTTTGAGGGGAATAATAGAAGGAGGAAGGAAGAAGGGATTTGATTTATGCCAAATGGATGGATGGATGGATGAGCTCACCCGACAGTGTATACGTTGAGTGTCTCCGGACCACCCTTCCTGAGCTTGTTCTTCATGTCCGTTTGCATTTTCCTGTATAGCAGGTACCAAATAGATATTAGATAAGAAATGCCATCGTTAGAACGTGGACGATAGTCAAGATAGACATCAAATGCGAACCCTTCAGGAGCAACGCCGTTGAACCATTTCTTCGAAATAATCCTCGTAACATTCGCCAACCGGTACTGGATCCCAGACTTCTTGAAATCTCTATTCAGCACAGCGATCTGAGTTTTAATCTGATGTGTTCTGCGGGTATATTAGTTGGTTTTGAAGAAGGGATCGACAGCATACAGGGAACGTACGGGAATCCACCCCCAGCAATCGTCTTATTCGCCGCAATAACATTGAAATACACGTCGATGACAGGCGCGACGGCTTTAGCTGCTGTCGGCGCCGCGATACGCTGTGCGGCGAACTTCCGCTCAGCGGATGCTTTCCTTTCCTGGCTGATATGCGTCCCACATAATCTGATGTCGACGATACCAGAGTAAGCGATTTACGTATACATATACGACCTTGTCAATGTATTTTGTTGGCACGCACCTTTTCGCGTGGTGGCGGTGAAGCGGATTGACAAGACCTGTCGCGGGATTGTCGCCCTGCGGTGCACCTGCAACCGACGAGATCGAGATCGAGGCTCCCAACATCAAGAGCGTTTGGATCATGATCATGGAGAACTTCATATTTTGATTGATTATATGTATGTATTTGGGTTTCTGAGCCAGCAGAGACCAGTGGTGGATGAAGGATGTATGGGACGGTCAACGTGAGGAACAGAGGACGAGCATCATCGCCGGTTTATATACCAGGCGCCGAGAGACACTGAGTCGCCCAGAGGAGTTGATGGACTCAGATGGAGAGCGTTTGCGTTATTGAATCCCGTAGGTCAACGAGATTCCTTGCATGTGATAAATTCGACATCCATACCACAGTGCCGTCATTGCACCGACCCGCCCAATACTCCTGTCGGGTGAGTCTGCTGTCCATGGTATGATATTCCGCATTCCTGTACGTCTCGTCCATGATATCATTAGAACGACGTCTCTCTCTTCTTCCCTTCTTGTCTTCACATACACATCCATGGACACGGGCTTTCTTTCTTCGCTACAGGAAGGAGACGTGATTATGACAGGCGCAATTTCGCCTCAGTTCGCCTCCCGGGCATCATGATCCATAACCGACGGAAGCGCCAAGCAATATTGTAAGCGAGATCGAAAGCAACATATGTCCTGTGCCAGCGATATTGAGCAGTGTCGGAGAACAATTTCGTAGCCCCTTTACGTAGTACCGGACATTGTTTCAAGTGCATTAGATGAGCGCCTGTTCAAGCAGTACTGAAGTCATGAAAGCTTTGTACGAAGCAAACCCAGGTCGTTCTCCGAAAAGCCTGAATAAAGTTTAGCGGCTCTGAAGCTTTTATGTTTTCCTCGTTGATAAAGTTGTTTTAAACCATCCAGATCCATACATAGAAGGCATTGACAGAATTCGAAGGATAGTGGTGATGGACAAGACGTTGGTGAAACTTGCCACCGTGAAACTTTTTGAACTATGCACTGAATTATGATGACATCCGTGAGAAGGGCGCGTTTGAACCCTGAACGTTCTGAACGTTCAAGTTGGACATCCAACAGTCAACTTCAAGTTATACGTTATTATTATACTTATCTTATCAAGTAGTTTCAAGTTTCTACATAACTTGAAGGACACTCAAGATATTTTCTCTTCCTCGGTTAGCATTGCAGCAGCTTCATCTCATTCAATCCGGTTGTACTCAAAGTTAGTTTCTGATATTGGCCAATAAAATGGTCCAGCCTTGCTTATCAGTTGATCTGCAATCTGTTGGTACCATATTTTCATAAAAGCCTTGTAAAATTTATTTCTAAAACTTAAAGCACTCTATCATACGTCCACCAGTAACTCTTGGAAGATGTTAAAGAAAGGTCTGGATGACATTTGGGTGACTTGGTCTACTACTTCAAGTCCACATAGTGTGTTTTTGTGTTCAGTCCAATCTGTATCTGGATTCTGGATTGTTGAGATCACAAGTCATACCTAATAAAGCTGATCAAAGAGAGACTGTAAATTATTGGAATGCAAACTACGTTTGGCATAAGTGATAGTCCGCTAGGTCCCCGGTAACATTATAGTGCTAATTTTAGTCACCCATAACATCCATATATCCCTTGTTAAATACCTTTCTGTCGGTGTAGCACTCCCTCAGTTCGTTGTACACGTACTGAGGTGAGCACTCGTTGTTTCTTGTGTTTGATACCATCTTACTTACCATTCCATTTAGCTATCTTCTTATAGGTACTACTAAATATATTCAGTCCATTGTATGACACGTACTGAGCTATCTTCTTATATAAATCACCTAGGCTTATTGAGAATAATCTTAAGATATTTAGGCGCACAGGTATGGCTAGAAAACATGCTTATGTCGTAAGATATTTTGAACCCAGCAGACGACCATCAGTTGCCGAAGATCTGAGTACGTTGTACGATTTACATTCGGAAGTACTATGTACCAAGACTTAAGAGGTACTAATTCCGTGCAGCTGTAGGTAACTTTATGTAAGGTGTTCGAATTTTTCCAGAAAATAATGTCATAGGAACCCCTGCATGGCATCCTATGCAAAGATCAAGGAGATAGAGAATGTAATTTCCGAAGGGAGAGCGGCGTTGAAGGACATTTTATCTCCATGATACAATGATCAATCACGTACTGCCTATGTACTTATGTGTGTAAGTCACCCCAGGAAACCAAATCACCGTCGTGTGGGTGAGCATCACCGAATGCTGACCAATGTGCTGATCTTCCTCCGCGAACCTTGATCGAAGCACGATGGTGCCTCGCTCAAAGCGCAGTCTGAACTAATAATGCTTACTTGTTGGTCTGAAATTACGCGCTAGAATACCCTTCACTATTCAACAAATGATGAAGTAATGAATGACTCGTAATCCCAATACACCGTCTATAAACAGTGTATCTTCCGAAACAACATTGAGTCCACCTTCAATGCAATCAAAATTATATCTCGACCACTAGACATCAATAGCCCTAAGGCGTCTTCGAAGGATATTCATCTAATCATACTTGCTTCAAGTTGAGTATTTACCGTTGACGGCTGAGGTCAGGCCCGTATATGGTGAGAGAAGTTCAATTCCGATGAGTATTAGGGGATTTGCCCATCATTTGGCACCGCTTCTTGGTGTGATTGCAAGCGTAACAAGTTAGGTAGTACCCATGACGGTGTCATGGCCAGGTTGGATCAGTTATTCGCTCATGTCATATTTCTGGACCTCGGTCAAATAATACGTGTCTATTATGTATCTTTATCTCCTATGATAATACTATAACGGCTGCTAAAATGTCGGAGCGCTTAAGAATGGCCGTGAGATTAGTCGGGATGTCCATGTTTGTTATATTTCGAAGTCTGAATTTCGAAAATAGTTAGACAAAAATCAAACAAAAATTCCTGATTCATTTTCGAGGATATCTGGATATTGAAAGAGGTTCCCATACTCATAGAATGAGTCTCCGGTGTGCTGGTCTGCAGAGTAACTCGCATACACGTCTCTGTTGGCCTCTGCCTCTGGTTCTTAAGACGTAATGGGTGCATATTTACTTTCTGTTACGGAGTGAATTCAGGAGATCTGAGCGGGACAAGTGGACGCGCAAGGGTTACCAAAGAGCGGGGAAGTGGCGCACCGAGCGCAGTGTGCAATTTAGTAGTAGTACTGCCTCGTCCAACCGCTACCGGACAGCCGAATTTTTCAAAGTTCAGATATTTACCATTTTCTGAACATATTGATTAGGCGGTACGTGTTGTGTATATCTCAGTGACTCTCGAACACGTTCAGGTAGCCGCTCATAACCTAGCATCGAGTCTATAGTTCTCTAAGTCTATATTTTGCAACATACGCCATATTCAATATCCTAACAGTTGGGTCGCAACGCGTGAGGTCACAATTAATCACAGATATTTTACAGATATTTTACCTATAGGACGGACTATAGGACCCCAAAAGCTAAGAAGCACCACCTGCCAACCATTTTTAGATTCGGATATGGACCTGACCTCAGCCGTTAATGATGGTATTGTTGATTTTTACTAACTAAAAAGTCATCGTGTGGCGACGCAGTTCCTGGTAATCGAAATATTGAACCGGAACTGCAAAACTATTCTCGAATGTCAGAACCTCTCATCATTCTCCTACTTCCTGCTCACATATACACTTCAAGTCTTCTTTATTTTGTTTTATCTTATCCCTGTTCGCTCCCTACCAATTTTAACATTCTTTTGTGCTTTTAACTTAGTAACTATGTGGTCTATAAGTACTCAGACGCCTGTAGGTACTCATCAGTTCCATAGGTCCCATTTTGCTCTCGTGTTTTCTCTGACTCACTCTCTAATCTTATGACGGTTGGGCTGCGCAATTCCGCCCAATCGCTTGATGTACTTCCACCAGCCCTCAGTTTACAAACTTTGCACATTCCTTCATGACGTGCAAGTTGCCTATATAAATGCTACTTATTTGAACTGATTTAAGAGCTATCTGACGTGTCTGATGTATCCTCCCTTGCGAACATTGTTAGTGACCGGCGTTTGGTCTTGTTCCAGGTGTGGCGGTGGTTCTTAATTGGGTAATCGAGTGTTCTTCGTGAGATCTCTGCTCTAATGATCGGCCGCAGTATTCTTTAATTCCCTAAATAGGACTGCTGGATTCGAGACTCAGGTATGGTCGTCACTATTTTGAATTACGGCTTGCTACAAGCATACTTCCCTCAATAAAATCGTATCAAGTATCAGAATAGGTGGATGGATACTGATATTCTCTGATAAAATCCACATGACATGACACCAACTATAAGTTAGCCTAACTGATAAAAGACTGAACAGGGCATTAAGAACAGCAGCGAACCACCCACCTCCCCCCTATTCTCCAGTCAAATTAGTTAACCAGCTCAGTGATTTATTCGTACTATTGCTTGACGTTGAGTGATATTGATCACAAGTTGTTATTTTATAGCTTCATCGATATGCCTTCCGCCAAGGGAAATATCATCATTCAGGCTGGCCACGACTCAAAATTCGTTGCCACCTTCCTCATTGACGGGATTCAGTACCTTTACTCTGGCCATGTTAATCCCTGCCAGCATCCATTTAGTGTGAACAAAGCCACCTTGAAGTATAATTCCATAGATGATCTGACTGGCACCTGGACATTCACGGGTCAAGTTGGCATCTTTAAGGTGACTTTCAACATTAAGAATGGAACCGTTGCAACAGGCCCTCTTCCTAAAAATGGACAAATCAACCCTGCGTGGAGCGTCGATGGTTATGGAACCTGGACCACTGGATAGAGATGTACGTAGCTGCATTACTGTATTTAAATTTGCAAGGTCTGATACACTGCAATAATTGTCCCCACCTTTTGCATTTATATCCAGTTTCTCTCGACGTATTAATTCCCTGATCTAAACAAGAACCAATGTCAACTGTCAATATATTCTCTATATTATAGAAAAATTCATTACCCGTCAATGACATAGCCGCCAGATGGTATGCCCACATAATTCCCCTACTTCCTGCCCCCGACTTCAATGTCTCGATTACATTTGGAATCAATCCATGTTCCAGATAGCCCCTTTCGATACATTCGTCCCATTCCATATCCCGTCCAAGCTCTTCGCCCTGCAGTCCGTTACCCACAAATTGATCCCATCATAGACTTTTGTGGTGTATAATTGCACAATAGCTCCCACAAAGTTACAATAAGCGCCGATCATCACAAGATCTTCCAGGCTTAAGTTGAAAGATCAGCTCAAATTTCTTCATACAATGTGTATTCCAAATCCCCGTCCCAGTCCCAATCTTAAGTCGATGAAGGGAGCTCAAATTTTTTTTTGCAGTGGTCGTGATATTTATAACAGGCTTAGATTTTGATGTCAACAAATTCTGAAAGATGCTGGATTCGTACGATAGTTCGTTTCTTGAAAACGGGACACTCAGTGTAGGGGGAGCACCCATAAGGGCTTGGTTAAGTCCCAGTTCGCATTCCTGCATCACGTAAAGGATCTCTATGTCCTCCAACGGTCGTCTATATGGATCGAGTTCGTCCAAGTCATAGAAATCTTCTGCAATGCCGTAGAGATGTGGAATATCATTCCACATGCTTTAATAGTCATCTGCCCTGTGAGCAAGATATCTCGGCCTTATGAGTTTAGGAAGAAAGTGTTTTTGAGAAGGGGCACTACCAGGTTCAAACGGACGGTCGTGGTTGCCTACATTGCATGTCCGAGCAATCATTTTGAATATATTTTTGGCTGTGAAGTGTCCATGAGGACCCGATTCGCCCAAAGACAGATGATGAATTGAGGGTACTGCCCTGAGGAAAGATATCAGAGTGTCTTCTTCCAACAAGCTGATTACCTCCACACTGTCCAAAGCGCAAGCAGAACACTCAACGAAAGATATCAGGTTCTCAGCAGGCAGGCATTCAAAACCGTTGTGGTTGATCACCAGTATCTCCAACTTGTAGAGCGCAATGTCATCGTAGAGTTTGTATAGAAATCTTGGCTGGGTAAAATACACGCTGAGTTCTTTTATAGTCGAATGGACAAGGGATACAGGTCCCATTAAACTTCCCAAAGATATAGCAGAAAGGATGCATGATTCGAGCCTTGATGCTTGGCTGGTAATAGTTTGAGGCAATCCGTGATTGACAAAAACCGCCAACGTCTGCGTGTGTAACGTAGTTCCGCAATATGGGGGCCGATTTCAGGGAAACATGGTCAATATCAACACGCCTGGGTGCCGGTATCAATCCTCCCTGCGTAGTCAAAGATCCAAGAGCGTCTCCATTGAACTGTCTCGTCAGGCTCCAGTTATTATCTGAAGCTCGCTTAAATTGGAAGGACATCCACCAAAACAGTGCACGCAAAAATGTTGGTAGCTAGAGGCCCAGACATTCCCAATGTCTGGAGGTTGCATCAATAACATCGCCAAGTGATATAAACCAGCCATTGACTCCCCGCAGTTTTCATTCCGGTCTGGACAAGGAGCATCTTTCAGCCGACCCAACCATTCTTTGACGACAAGGTATGAGACAAGATGGTGGAAGGATCGATGGGTATCAGCAGGTGCGACCAAAAAGAGGGAGTCGACCAGACAATTTGACGCCATATTTTACAGACAGTGCCTGGAGTGAACAACGTAGGTGCATTGTTGGCCTCGCGCAAACTGAGCTGTACTTTATGCTTCCATCGTGAGAAGACAGAGCTCGAATATACTGATGACATTTTCGAGAGGCAGTCGACTGGTTATAAGATCGTGAAATTCATTTCCGTCCTCAATTTGCGATATTGACGGACATTTTGGCCTAGAGCCTTTATCATCTTCTTGATTTCATGCTCCGTATTCTTGACCATTTCGTGCATAGCGCATGGGTTCCAGCAACTTGAACTTATGAATGGGGTTGTTCAACGAGATTTCCTTGTCCAAAGTCGAACAACTCGAATGGCATTTGGCGAACTTATCAAAATAACTTGGTAAAATATGGCTCTTGTTATCACGACCTGGCTTACCTTGTGAGCTCCAGAACCTTCTGAGGAATAAAACAACGGGGTGGCAAGGTGAAAAAGTGGGTAAACTCAAACTGAAGAATTTCAAAAATCAATCTCCAGCGACAATGTCTTTTTGTGCGCCGTGCATATAGAAACGGATTGTCGGGAAGTCCTATCGCACATGTTTGAATTGGTTTGAAATTTGAATCGCTGCAGTCTCAAAAGGTTTAAAAAAGGGAATGCATAACACCGTTGAGCTGGATTGAAGCAGAAACAAACCGAAGGTCGCAAAGCTGAGTCTAAGAGTGGCAGTACTACAGGTTGCTATGTGAGTAATGTTCAGTTCACATCGTTTACAGTTAGTCTGGGTGTCCCATCCTCTTTGGGCCAGTCATTCATATTAGGAAGGTGAGTCATCCTAATACGGATGACTGGCCTAAAGAGGATGGGACGCCGAGACTACGCTTACAGTCTGCTTTATTTCCAAGTTCCAGCCAGTGCCGCACCGTACTTCCCAAACAACTCCTAGACCATCAACAACGTCACACTAACATGTCAGATTCTCCGCCAAAAGAAGAAAACGCCCACGACATTCCGATTGCTATCCTCAATAAAGAAGCGTTTTCATCTTGGTCGGTCGCTATCTAATCAAGTGGGCACGCCCGTCGGGCGCTTCCGATCGTTGAGGGCGAATAATGGGCCACACCTGGCCGTGTCGCCTCCTGCCGTAACTGCGAGTGCAATACAGTCCAGGAATTTTGAGCCACAAACTGACCATTATATGGCAATCGGCGGGCTTCCCTCCCACCCTCGGTCAATTCGGAGATACCACTTTCTCGAACGGAATCAGTAGGAAGCACGGTCTATGAGGGACTCAAGACTGTGGTACAGGCACTTCATGATTGCTCCGATATTTTTCTGCCCTTAAAGACGGGCGACAGGAGTGCTTCTGACAATTATCAAGACTTTCGAGGTGAGTGGCCCTTGCACAACACAAGTTCAGGACAGTTTATACTCAGCGGACCAGACTGTGTCAGGAAACTTGAAGGAACTGGAAGATCTCAAAGTGAAGCTTGAGGCAATCCTTGAAATCGTCAGAAAGTATCAGAAATACAACAGCTTACGTGCAATTGATCACCAAATCAATGTTTTCTGCCGGTGCGTCGCTTCTTCATATCTTTAGTCATGTCTTATGCTCGCCAATGTATTTAAGCGCCATCGAACTTCAATTGAAGGCGGTTGAAGACCTTCAGGGCCATTCACTTTTGACTGCTACTGTCACGGGTACAAAGGACGCCAATGCGATACTTAAAGCTTTTCGGAACCTAAGCCGTCTGTGCGACATCTTTCAGGTCGGTTGTTTAAATTATTGACCCATGCTACTCGTGTAGATTTATCATCTGGTATAGATCGATACACAGCTAAACATTGAGGAAACGGTGACCAATATTGATGATGTCGTGAAGGTTATCTCAGAGGTAAGTACTGTCACTACTCATGGAGAGATAACCAAGTTAATCGAACATACCTGTAGCGTCTGAACTCAAGTGAGAGCCCTTATCAATCGACATTTCACTTCGTGAATGGCAAATGTTCACACGATAATAGATTCCATCGATAAGCTCAACAATGAAATGATATCGTATAAAACCCGCAACTCGTCTTATGGTGATCCCACTGGCTGTATGTCAGGAACTCGTGTCAAGATTCTTGCAGACTTGGAGACTTGGGCCTTGAACGAGGATAGCAGCAAAGTATATTGGATGGTAGGCATGGCTGGAACCGGAAAATCGACCATCTCTCACACGCTCTGCGAGATCCCTCGACGGGAAAAACATGCTTGGGGGCAGTTTCTTTGCTTCTCGAGCATCCGATAAGGCCAATAATCCACGCCTCATTGTTCTCGCTATTTCATACGCGCTGGCCAGAGCGTCACCCTCCATTAAATGTGAGGTCGTCAAGGCCATTGAAGATGAACCTGCTCTGGTGGAGCCCACTTATATCAACTTGAATGAACAGTTCAAGAAGCTAGTTTACGATCCTATCCAAATGACGGTCGGGAAGATGGCTAGGATATACAAGACCGTTGTCATTGACGGCGTCGATGAATGCATCAACCTTGGAGTCGTCTCTTCGCTAATCAAGCTTATTCTTCAGGCAGCCCCGGACATTCCTCTGAAGATATTCATCGCCACTCGTGACGAGACATTAATTCGGAATGTGTTCTACTCAAAGGACTTACCTGAACTCCCGGATGTGTTTTATCTACACGAGGTCGAGAAGGATGTCGTCAAGAATGATATTGAAAAATATCTTATAAAATCTTTGGCCGGAGTCCAGGAGCAGCGCCATCTAGGCCAGGCTTCAGATGGATGGCCACCGCAGGCCGAATTGTCCTTACTTAGCGATCTTTCGGGCACACTTTTCATCTATGCTGCAACTGCCATACGATTCATTGACGACGAAGACTACAAGAGTCGCCTTTCTGTTATGATTGGTTCAAATTCGGGATTCAGGAGCAATTTGCCAACAGCCATGATTGACAACCTGTATAGACGCATTTTAGAGCAAGCCTGTGAACGGAAGCTGCCCTCCAAAATCCACCGAATGAGAGAAACCCTGGCCACCATCGTATTCCTCCGAAATCCATTAACGATTCAAGGCATATCATCCCTTTTGGCAAGAGATATTTCAGCATCTTTGTCACGCCTGACATCTTTAATTTATATTCCTCACGATGACCAGGCCGCAGTCACTCCATTTCATGCGTCGTTCCCAGATTTCGTAACTGATCCCACCCGCTGTTCTCGCCAGGATTTCCCCTCGTTTCCTGCACTGGACTCTCAGGAGGGCCATGGAATGCTCGCCCTTAAATGTCTGGAGTGTATGAACCGTTCGCTGAAGTATAACATATGTAATGTTCCTCTAGAGGCAACTGTGTCACGCAGAGAAGCAACCAACTTACCAACATATATGGGCAACATCTCCGAAGCTGTTAAATACCGTGCCTATATTGGACTTCTCATTTGGCAGAAATATGTCCTTATTTTGACGTCGACTTTGTAGCTATACAGCCACACCCAACCTATGTATTCGACCAAGCCATGGTTGTCAAGCTCATTGACGTTCTTTGGGAATTTTTACACAGACACCTTCTACATTGGATAGAGTGTCTCAGTGTATTAGGCGAGTTGCAAACGGGAGTCAAGTCTCTCCAAAGTGCGACAGCTTCTCTATCAGTACGTGGTCTGGAAGAATGAAGTTGAACTATTGTACTAAAATTTTATCCGACTTACAGCATTTTATAACAGCATACCCTCAATGCCACCATCTTCAGTTGCTTGTGGGCGAGACTCGTCGGTGTCTCCAATTAAATTTTGAATGTATTCGGAAACATTGCTTTGAGATTTATCATTCCGCACTCGTTTGGATTCCAACAAATTCATTGATACGCGAGGTCTACGCTGTTACGACTTCAGGCTTATATTCACGTGCGTGGATAAAGCCGACAGTCAAGTAGTCAAGAACAGCGAGTTCCAAGCGGTGTCAAGTAAGAGGAGGTTAGATTCTCAAGAACTAGCTAAAGAATACAGTGGATCCTTCCTGGTATAAATACTATGAACCGCACAGCAAGTTGAAACGAGTTTGAATGTTCATCAGCAGATGTATATAAGAATAGAGGAAACAGATCAAGCGTTCATCAAAAGATGTATCATAAAAGATAGAAGTGAAAGTCCATCAAAGATATGATGGAGTTTCATAGATATGATGGAAAGCAAAGTTCATCAGAACATACGATGATGTATCAATGATGTGACGGATGACAAAGAAAAGGGAAAAGAAAAGAAAAGAGAAAGGAAAAGCAAAAGAAAATAAAGTGTCCGTAACATTACCCCCCTTCTAAGGTTCGACTGTCCCAGTCGAATGGTCTTCAGTATCCGTAGGGTTCTCCGGTATTGTTTGCGATGCCAACGTCATCCGTGGGGTCGTCATAATCAAAGTAATCGCTTCTGTGAGGAGAGTCGTTACGCTTGAAAGGACAGTATCTTGTCGTATGTCCTGGTCCTCGGCGGTGGCAGTGGTTGCAGGTGAGCTTGGGGCAATATTGTCGTATATGTCCCAACTTTCCACATGCGAAGCATGTAACGTCCAGTCGACGTTGATTCCCAACACTTGTCCATCGGGCTCAAGTCGGGCGACGAGAAGGCGTGCCGGTCTGATTGTTGATGCTGAAAGGTTGTGGTGGATCAGCTCGGTGAGTCGTTCCATGGGGGTGTCTGCGTGCGGTGTTTGATGAGCATGTGTTCGATGGCTCGTTCAAAACCCTTGAGTTGAAGACGTTTGAGGGAGTCGGTGGCGGCTTTGTGGTGGACTCGGACTCGCCTGTTTGACTGCGATGTCCGCCTCGATGATTCGTATTTCGCCAGATAAATAGTTGAAGAATTCAAGTTCTCGTTCGATAAAGGGGGCAAAGGGCTTGACGTCGTATCGGTTTTCGGCATTTTTCAAGATTTCAAGTAGTTCGTAGACGGAGAGAGTATTAAAAAGTTGAGACGATGTAGTAGTAGATTGGGGAACAGATGAGGCACGAGCAGTGGAATGAGACATTGTTGGATATTGATGTTTGTTGCCTAGAAGTGTAGCGACTTGACCTTTCTTATAGCCTTTGTTGCCAGTCCGGGTCTAAGTTTTTCCTTGAGCTGGGAAATCCGCAGTTGATACTCTAGATTTTGGTCATGCGCCATTGCTGCGCATCTTGCCTTGAGTTCATTGTGTGCTTGTTTCTCCGCTTCTCGAGACAGTATAAATGCTACCTCGAGTTCTTCAAGCATTTGTTGTCGATCTTCTTGGGATTTTGGTATTTTTGTCGTGAGGAAAATAGGTTCGTGAGTGTTTTGGGGAAAGAGAGTGGACTTGACGCGTTTGATCGAGGGAAAGGAGAGCATGTTGATTGATTGTTGAGTGAGGGAAGATGGTGGTCTTTTTACAGCTTGTGACGTGTTCGGTAAGTCTGTAAGATTTCGTTACCGGTTTCTTCAAAGACCGAAGCCGGTTCCCACGTTGCTTCGGTGATCGGATAGTCCTTCCGTTTGACGTAGTATTGGTATCCTCTTCCTCTTTTCGATGTTTGAGAATCGTCTCTATTTCCCAATGTTCTTCTTCGTTTAATATCTCTGGTGGTGGTCGAATGAAATTGGGTCCATGTGTTTCAGTCTCGTGGTATGGATTAAGAAGTGTCGCATGGAATACATCGTGAATGAGCCATCCTTTGGGGAGTTCCAGTCGATAAGTTAGGGGTCCTAAGACTTCTTTGATCTTGAAGGGTCCTTCTCGTTTTGGTGCCATTTTCTTGTGATAATTCGTCTGTAAATTTGTCGCTTCTAGCCAAACTCTTTGTCCTTGGATAAGCGGTGTGAAGTTCGAGTTTTTCCTTTCAGCCATCCTTGTCCGGGCTAGTTCATGGGCTGCTAGGGCTTCTTCTCGTTCCTTTTGAAGATACTTCAGTCTTTCTTCTACTGAAGGAAACTTGGTGTGTTCGAATGCGGTGGGAATTGCAATGGGGAGTATCCGAGAATTAATTCGAATGGTGTTCTCTGTCTGTCTGCATGCCTTCGGTTATTGTGAGTGAATTCGAGGGTCCCAAGTCGTTCGTGCCAGTCTTCTGGGTGAGACGAGCAGTATATGGATAGATAGGCTTCAATCTCTTGGTTATATCGTTCTGTTGTTCCATCCGTTTGAGGGTGATAAGCAGTTGAAAATTTCGATTTTACTCCAAGGAGTTTCATTAGCTCTTTGAATGATTCAGCGGCAAATCTGGGGTCTCGATCTGATGTGAGGCTGTCTGGTAGTCCAAACCTTTGTAGAGATTGTCCAGTAAGAGTTTGCCAGTCTTTTCAGCATCCAGTCCTTTCATTCGGCATGGAATAAGGATAAGTCCTTTGTGTTCCCGTGATCAGTGATGCTTAGAATCGCATCAAATTCAACTTCTCCTTGCTTGTCCAGGATCGGTGGAAGGTCTGTAAGGAAGTCCATAGCACTGTCTGCAAAGGGTCGGGCTGACTTTGGTCCAGGTATCGGTATGAATGATGGGTTAGAGGGATGTCGATTTATTTTGAACTGTTGGCAGGCGGCACATCCTTTTATGTATTGCTTGACAAATGATCGTAATCCTGGCCACCAGTAGTGTTGTTTTACCGAATTGAATGTTTCTAATTCTCCAGGGTGTCCGGCTGAGATAGGGTCGTGATATGATTTGACTATGTCTTTCCGTAGGGTTTGATCTTTTGGAATGTAGGCTCGTCCTTGGTAGTATAAGATAGTTTTGCCGTTCACATTCTCTGTTTTCCATTCTCTGAGGTCGTGTCGTGCATTTGGTGGTCCTCCTTCTAATAGGGTTTTCATTGCTTCTGCTGCATTGTGGTCCAGTTCGTTCGCATTGGCAATTCTTTCCTGTAACTCGGCGTCAATTAAGTCGATGAAAAGCTTTTCTGGAAGTAAGGTGATGTTTTCATTGTCATGGTCTTCTTCTGGGGTGAAATCGGGGGGGCGTCTTGAAAGGGTATCGGATTGAATCATTTTGTTTCCAGGTAGATGTACCAACTTCAGATTGAATTCTGAGACATACAGAGACCAGCGTGCCTGTCGTCGGTTTAGATTTTGGGCTGATCTGAAATATGTCAAATTCTTGTGATCTGAATATACCGTAGTCGTGTGTTCTGATCCTTGGATGTAGTGTCTCCATTCCTGTAATGATCTGATTATTCCTAGTAATTCCCTGTCATAGATTTCGTAGTTTCTTTCGGTTGGAGAGAACGTTCTTGATATAAATGCGCATGGGTGTCTTTCGCCATTTCCGTCCAGTTGAGTAAGGACTGCTCCGGAGGCATATTTTGAAGCGTCAGATTCAATTTGAAATGGTTTGGCGGGTCGGGCATCAAGAGTACCGGTTCTTCTGTGAATCGTTTCTTCAGTTCATCAAAGGCAGCTTGAGTTGTGTCATTCCATAGAAATCCTTTGTCTTTCTTCAGGAGTTCATTTAGAGGTTGAGCTACTTCAGAGAATTTCCGGATGAATTTTCGGTAGAAGTTCCCAAAGCCCAGGAACGATCGGACTTGTTTGAGAGTAGTAGGTGCTGGCCAGTCTTGAATTCCTTTGAGTTTTGTTGGATCCATAGAGATTTTTCCTGCTTCAACAATCATTCCGAGATATTCCACTTTTCCTTGAGCAAAAGAGCATTTTTCTGGTTTGAGATAGAGATCGTTTTCTCGGAGTCGTTGTAGAACCATTTTGGTGTATTTTTCCAATTCCCCTTGATCTTTGCAAAGATTAGAATGTCGTCCATATAGATGATTATGAAGCATTGTGATATCATGTCTTCGAAGATTGAGTCCATCATGGATTGGAAGGTTGCTGGGGAATTGCACATGCCAAAGAACATTACAGTTGGTTCAAAAGTCCTCGGTTGGTTTTGAATGCTGCTTTCCATTGATCACCTTCTTTTATCCTGATGTTGTTGTAGCCCCATCGGATATCTAGTTTGGTGAAGAATTTTGCGCCTTTCAATTTGTCCATAAGTTCCGTAATCCGTGGTAGTGGGTAAGCGTTCTTGATCGTCCAGTCGTTCAGATACCTGTAGTCTTGACAAGGTCTAAGCTTTCCATCTTTCTTTGATACGAAGAAGAAGGGAGATGCCATAGGTGATTCCGAGGGTCGAATGTATCCTTTGTCCAATTGTTCCTTTGTCCAGGTGTCCAGTTCTGTTTGTTCTGCTGGTGTGATATTGTATGCCTTGAATTTCTTTGGTATGAATCCTTCTTTTAACTCAATTTTATGGTCCCATGGTCTTGATTCCGGGAATCGGTCTGCTGCTTGTTTATCAAAAGGTCCATATATGATTGATATTCTGGGGGAACGATTTCTTGGAGAGGTCTTGTCGGTTTCTCTGGTTCATATTTTTGGGCCAGCGTCTGTGAGGTCGTGATTTTGGTGTTAAGCCAAGTTTCTTTTATTTCGTCTTCGTTTGCATCCCCGATATATCGGATGACTAACGATTCGAATTCCTCCAATGGGTGGGTAGTCTCGATTGTTGGTGTTTGTTCGTCTGTTTCTTCTTCAATGGTGGTTTGATTTATCGTAGGCCCTTGACGTGGTTTCCAAGTTATCTGTCCGTTCTGCCAATTGATTCCTGGATTCTTTTCCTGTAGCCAAGGGAATCCTAAAATAATTTTCTGTTTTCCTAGCCCAGAGACCAGTAATTGTTCCCGATGGTTCCGGTTTCCAACCTTTAGGTCCAGGTCTACAAATGACGAGATGGTTCCTTTCTTGTTTGGGGTTCCGTCTACGTTATAAACCCGGATCGGTTTTTCCAAGGGTTGGGTTCTGAGTCCAAGTTTTTGTGCATAGTTCTGGTCAATGAATTTCCCTCCTGCTCCTGAGTCTAAGAGCGCGAGAGGTTTGACGATTTGTGAGCCATTCTGTTTCTTGGTGGGGAATGAAACTGGTAAAAGCATAGTTTTATTCTCGATTGTTGCCGTAAGTACAGATTGTATCTTCAGATAAGGAGAGACAGACGTCATCCTGTTTCTCCACTTTAAAAATCCTTTTCTTCTTTCTCTTCAAATCCTGTTTTAACCATGAGGTCTGCGAGTTCGTCTTTTTCGTCCTTGTTCAGGCTCCTGATATGGGCATGGAGTTCCTTTGGGGTCCACTTCTTGCTGGGTTGTCCTTGGGTTCTGTTCTGGTTTGTTGGTCCTTTCTGTGGGCAATCTCTGGATAGATGTCCTCGTTCTTTGCACCTGAAACAGGCGCCTTTCCTGATTAATTCCGCTCGTTCTTCAGCTGTCATGGCGCTTATGTCCATCCTGTTTGGGTCGTAGTTCCTGTTGTTTCTTGGGAAGTTGTTCCATTGTGGCGCCCTCCCACGTTCTTCTGGTTCTTCTCTAAAGACCTTGGCCAGTCTATAGTTGGTGTCAAATGTTGTTGCTTTTTGTACCAGCCTTGGATCGTCCTTGGAAGGTCTTCAGAGTACAGGATCCTGTCAGCAAGCTGAGGTGTGATGCATTTTGGAATAATCCAATGAGGTGGGTGTGGTCTGATTCCGTTTCTGTTCCTAGATTGGCTTGTCCTACCAACAATTTGAACTTGTTGATGATGTCTTCCACCCTTTCGTTGGGTTTTTGCCTAAGTCGTTTTATGTCGTTCATGGCTGATCTGGTTTCATCCACTGGAGTGAATGCGTCGTGGAATTTTTCGAGAAATGTTCCGAGGGTGTCCCATTCGAGGGTTTGGTTGGGACTAGTTCCTTTCGTCTTCGAGGTCAAGTACTGTTCCTTCCATAGTTTTGCTCCTCCTTCCATGCAAAATGATAAAATGAAGGCAATTTTCTTCTTGTCTGTGTTGTAGACGTCATCGTTTATGTCCATGTAGAGGTAGCAGTCTTGCATGAAAGACCTGGATTTTGTCCTGTCTCCATCAAATACAGTGGGTTTGTTGATCGAGATTTCTTTCTTTCCGTTTGTTTCGACCATGTCTGTGTCTTGTTCTTCTTGATCTATCGCCAGGGTTGATAATAAGTCGTATAGCGAGTTTGATAGGTCTTCGTTGCCTAGGTTGATATCTTCAGAGCTTTGTCTGGACGGGTTTGGTGTCTGCCAATTTCGTGGTCGGGTTTCAGAGGTCTCGTCTGCTGGGGAGCGGGCGAGATTCGTAGATGAGCTAGTTCTTTTGTTACGACTTCAAGCTTATATTCACGTGTGTGGATAAAGCCGACAGTCAAGTAGTCAAGAACAGCAAGTTCCAAGCAGTGTCAAGTAAGAGGAGGTTAGATTCTCAAGAACTAGCTAAAGAATACAGTGGATCCTTCCTGGTATAAATACTATGAACCGCACAGCAAGTTGAAACGAGTTTGAATGTTCATCAGCAGATGTATATAAGAATAGAGGAAACAGATCAAGCGTTCATCAAAAGATGTATCATAAAAGATAGAAGTGAAAGTCCATCAAAGATATGATGGAGTTTCATAGATATGATGGAAAGCAAAGTTCATCAGAACATACGATGATGTATCAATGATGTGACGGATGACAAAGAAAAGGGAAAAGAAAAGAAAAGAGAAAGGAAAAGCAAAAAGAAAATAAAGTGTCCGTAACAGTCGTTCTCCAAAACACCTGGATAAAGTTTAGCGGCTCTGAAGCTGTTATGTTTTCCTCAATGATAAAGTTGTTTTAAACTATCCAGATCCATACATAGAGAACATTGACAGAATTCGGAGGATGGTGGTGATGGACAAGACGTTGGTGAAACTTGCGACTGTGAAACATTTTGAGCTCCGCCTGAATTATGTAGCCGTGGGAAGGAATATCGGCGCGATTGAACTCTAATCTTAAACTCAAGCTATCACGAGAGGTGGTGTGGGATTCTGGGAACCCATTTTGGTGGCTGAAAAATTAAGCCCTAGTGTTTGGAATCAGGTGTCTATCTAATATTTTCAATTGATAACTACGACGCTGTGTCAGCTACTTAAAGTAAATTTGACAGAAGATCAGAACTTATTGAGAACGACCGAGATCATGATATATCGTGGGAATACAGGTTGCGGAACTTGAATTTCATACCTCAGGAGTTGATCTCATGCACGCGATTGACTGGCCGCTTGCAACTGTACTTACTACTCAGGTGCGTTTATTCCTCTTGAAATCCATTCCATTCAATTACTGACCACATAATGCTGCTATATCTTTTAGAATGTCGTTCAAGTCCATTGATTTGGAAGAAGTGTATCTCGTCAAACCACCTCATTTCTGCGATACATCTTGTGGAGACCCCTGTGCCCGATATGCAGAGATAGAGGCTGAGGAGAGTAAAACTGCTGAGCCGGGAGACTCCCTGGCCCAACGTCTTGCTCGGTATCACGGAATGATAAGGAGAGTGGACCTTCTCTACGATCCTATCGTCGAACGGTTCCCTCTCGAAATCATCACTACCATCTTCGGGTTCTGCCTTCCTAAGCAACGTCGCGCTTTACTGCCGCAAGATCTATTGGACGGAAAAATAGATAACGCTGGCGCATTATTTGCCCTAGGCGCCGTTTGCAAGACCTGGCGCCAAATTACCTGGTCGACACCCCATTTCTGGTCTCATATCTACATACCTATACATCCTTCAAACATAGAAAATACCATCACCTTCGTAAAGGATTGGATCGACCGGACTGGACAAATGCCCTTATCGTTAGCGGTATACTTTGTACAGGAAGATGGTTTTCAAGACGAGGACTACGAATGGCTTTCCAAGGTCAAACCATTAAGTGCAATAGTCAACGCCACATCCAGCCGGTGGGAATGCCTCGACCTCAAGCTTCCTCCTCGACTCTTGAATCTCTTTTCAGGGAGTCCCTCAAACCTTCTGGAACTCAGGGTTTCAAACATCGGCTTTCCCCCCGAGGAGGATGATGATGGGGGGTCGAGTCCGCCTCATTCATAGTTCACAGTGCCTCGAAACCGAGGCCCACTTACGCCATGATCGATTCGGTTCCCTTACAATCCATCGATGTTCTATGGGACAATGTCACACGCGTGTTGTTGAAAGAGTGCAAGACGGAGGAGTGCTTCGAACTGCTACGGCTTGCCCCCAAGCTAATGGAATGCATGTTCGCGTTTATTCGCGCTGACGACGAATCAATTCTTGTTCCAGTCTCTCATCACAACCTCAAAGTCCTCAAGCTTTTTTCCCGAAGGACCCGGAAATTACGGTCACATTCTTCGACTGTTTTACGCTTCCCCAACTGGAAGTATTAAACATTCAGTCGTTCAACGAAATATTACCTGCGGAAAACCTCATATCGCTTATACGTCGGTCGTCATGCAAGTTGTATTCACTGGAGATCAAGGCTGTGCTCGAGGAGCAGAATCTTCTCTCTCTTTTCGAGCAGTCCCATCACTCGAACAGCTGACGCTATCTCCCAGTCCTAACGAGGAATATACTTCACGGAATTTTTTCAAGCTCATCGCTGAAACAACTCATATTATTGACAAGTCGGAGGCAGACTCGACTAGTTCAGCGACCCCCACCAACCCCAATTTCCTACCAGAACTTCAAACTTTGGCGTACTCCACCACGTCAACGGGTGAATGCGAATCGATCTGGGACATCATTCCAGACCTCTTTGGCAAGGACGGCAGCGACTATGACGATGAAGGGAAAGACCACACCCCGCACATACGAAAACGACCATTGGATACGCTCACAGTTTCCTTCGATCACTGGCCCTGGTCCGGAACCCCCTTGCGAAACCCTGGGTACATAAGCAAGCCGACCCTTGATCGCATTGAGAAGCTCTTGGATATGGGGCATTGTGACATTGACATCATGTTATGGGGTGGCCAAAATAGTGAACCCGTGGATTTCATCGAAAGCTCAATAGCTCATCACTTCCCGCAAAAGCAATTTGAAGTACAAGTGGAATGAATAGGTCGACGCCGTATAGTTCATAAATAGTTTCTACTATAATAATAATTACCATGGACATCAACTATCTGTGTCAGCGTTCGGGAGCATTCCTTCAAGCCATACACTGCCTGCGGAGTGATACCAAAATGAATAAAACAACTCTGCGGAAAAACTTAGGAATGAGGGAGTGCGCTAAGCATGAAGCGAGTCACTTGCTTATTTGCAGTGAGTTCCGTTGTTGCTCTGCCATAGTTCAAATTCGTTTGGTACAAGCTTCAGTAGCCGCCCAGTTAAATTCTATTAGCATGCATCAGGAGGCTCGGCTTCCACCTAGCAAAGGTACAATGATCATCCCACTTCCTATACTCGCACAACATCCATTAAGATCGATACCAATACTTCGAAGCACGACCAAAGATTTATTCAGAAATTAGAAGGACAAGCCGTGCACGTGGTGCCTGACTACAGCTCTTGCCCACCGATCCATCTATTGACAAGCTCCAGTGTCTCCTTCGGTTTGTCAAAAGGAGCCTACGGAAGAGAAATTTTTAATAGAGCGCGTAGTCATTTGTAGATCAAGACTTCGACGAACCAAATGTCCGGCTCCTTTAATGGTAGCAAATGTCAAACCTTTCGCACTCCTCGTCTCACCTGCCTTCTTACTATCTACACTCCATTCTCTTAATGGCTGTGTTGAGAATTCTTCATGTCCATGCCATTCAAGCTCAAGCGTCCACTTTTCGTTTGCTAGGTGATTGCAGATCCAGTCGACATCACCATTGTAGATAAGCGCCCTGACGCCGCGATCTAGCAATGCCGCGACGTGATGATAGCTCGTGTGGAATTGATCCAGAGTCCGATGGAAGTTTATGCCAATCGTGTCCGAACGATATTTAAATGTAGCTGGTTCCGGGTCCGTCCCGAGAACTTCTCGGACTTCAGGGAGGTTAAGATAGGTTTCTATGCCACTAAAAGCGAGGATGAGTAGTCAGGGTAAGGTTCAAGAGATAGTATAAACGAGGTTACCTAAATGCAGGATAGCATAGTGTCTCTGCAAATTCGCCGTCGCACTTCTTGGTGATATCGTAAGGGTTCACGCCTTTATTGAAAGTCAGAACGAAGTCAGGATCGAGTGAGAGTGAAGATACCTGAGGCAAGAAAGACATTAAGTGTAATACTGTCGCAAAATGAAGTCGCGGCTCCGCATCCTATGGTGTCGAACATGTCTACACAGGATTCCTTTAACCACTTTTTGCACCTAGGCATCTAGAAATATGTTGGTCGAACTTCATTACTGGATAGACTTTGATACTGACAGCTTGTTTCATTTGTATGCAAGGTCTACAAAGTTATTAGTCAATGAAATCAGATGGTGAAGCAGGAGTTGACTCCGGGAAGCTCACGCAATGTCAAGGACTGGAGCTGCAGAAGTAGCAGTGCATGCCATATCATAATAAGAGGGTATCATCGTGTAGAAATCAGTATAACCGTCTCCTGTTTGTTCACGGAATATTAGGGCCATGGCCATATTCATAGCCATGGTTCGGTATGCGTACCAATCATTATGGACTGCAAATTAACTGGTGTCAATCCAGCCTTTTCCAGCCTGCTATTTTGATCGTACACTTCGGCTGCGAAAAGAGGGATATAGCGTCCCTGCATAATGCATCAGGTGAAGAGTCCACCTAGGTGTAGATCGAATCACTGACTCCAAAAGATTCCCCTGCCATGTGAAAGGGTCTCCCTTTCAATTTGCTGAAGTGTTCGAAGAAGATCGCAACGAATGCAGCGATGTCAACTGCCGCTTCTTCCGTGGTGCTCTACGGCGTCCTTTCGTTCATAAGGTGAAGTGTTTATGAATTCCGAAGGTTCGCGTACCACCGTTTCCCCGTATTCTGCATAAGAGAAGCCAACGGAAACAGGTTGGTCAACAAAGAAGATGTTTGCGTTCGAATTCCAAGATTCCGGATGGAATGTGGTTCTGTTGGTACCAGATATCCTGCAAGGGCCTTGGACAATCAAGTCAAGATTTCAGTTTTGTGCAACACGCGACTTCACAAACGTACCAAGTTCATAAAAAGTCCCATTGCGGATGAGCCACCGGGTCCTACACGGCGGCATACGATCGTTAATATCCATAGTTTTGTCAAGGAGATGAATTGAAAACCTCCGTTGACCCAGAAAATGACATCATCTTTGTCGGGATCACTTCTGCTCTCGAAGAACCAGAAAAATAGGTGACGAGCCTCGACATCAATGTATCCAGAGTAGGTACTAGCATCAGGCGACGTGAGCCATCATTGCTTTCTTCGTCGTAGTCCGGCATACTTTACTGTTCCGTCGCAAAATTTCGATTTTTTGACTCGGACGCTGTGACGCGGAAATTCAGGAAGGCCGAGCGTCGTAAATTGGGATTCAGGCAATAGGGAAGGATCCTCAATAGGTACGAAAAGGCCATCATTGTACGACCGATGAGAATGCCCTGTTACTGTATAACTTGGTCATACTGTACTGAACAGATAGCTATGGATCATTATGATTAAGACATACCTAACAGGTTCCCTTGGGAACTTCCCTGCGCTAGCAAGAAAGAGCCCCAGGAAATTAATCCGAAAGTGGCTGTCCGGGGCCAGATCATGCTGGTTCACGATGTTGAGATGAAAGAGGAGCGCAGTGTAGAAAACCAAGCTTTGAATGGAAGCTTATATTTGAGTCCTAATCATCATCTGGATGAATCCAACATCCGTCAGCCTGTGACATAAAGCGCAGAGCGAACCACATGTTGCCCTACATCTATTTGCCCTTCGACATTCTCGATCATATAGTTCCTTCTCAGCACCAGGGTCTCCCTGCAAGAAAGTTGTACTGCGCCTGACTGCGGCGTCAAAAGAAGTTGGCGGCATATTTTTAAATTCTTCAGACGGCAAAAACTTGACCATGACAAATAACCGTTGACAATCGCAAAAACCAAAGCCCAAAAGGCGTGGGAACCGCAAAGGCAACCACAAATTTGAAAACGCTGGCAGCGACAGAGGTTATCAGCTATATCCTATCGGAGATTAATCATGGACATGGTGCAAGTGCGAATCACCAGCTTTACGACCTTCGGTTTTTTAAATGATTCTGTTTCACTCCAGCTCAACGGTGTTATGCATTGACTTGTTTTTTAACCTTTTGAGACTGCGGCGATTCAAACTAAGTTTTTCAAACATGTGCGATAGGCTTTCCTGTCATTACCATCATAATTGATTCCTCGATAATTCGTTTCTATATGCACGGCGCCCAAAAAGACACGAAAAATGGCTAAAAGGCAACAGAGGACGAGTGGGATCGGCTATTAAACTTGAACAAGTGCGGGTTGTGATCGTCGCGGAGATTGATTTTTTGAAACTCTTCAGTGTGAACTTGCCCACTTTTTCACCTCACCACCCCATTGTTTTGTTCCTCAGAAGGTTCTAGAGCTCGCAAGGGAAGCCAGGTCGCGATAACAAGAGCCATATCTTACTGTGTTCTTTTGATAAGTTCGCTAAATTTCACTCGAGTTGTTCGACTTTGGACGAGGAAATCTCGTTGAACAACCCCATTCATGTGGTTCAAGTTGCGGGTACTTATGTGCTATGCACGAAATGTTTAAGAATACGGAGCATGAAGACAATGCACCTACGTTTTTCACTCTGGACGCTGTCTGTAAAACATGGCGTCAAATTGTCTGGACGACTCCCTCCTTTTTGTCGCACCTGTTGATACCCATCAATCCTTCCACCATCTTGTCTCATACCCTTCTTGTCGAAGAATGGTTGGGTCGGCCGGAAGGTGTTCCTTTGCCCGTTGCGGTGTATCTCAAAGACCGGAATGAAAACTGCGGGGAGTCAATGGCTGGTTTATACCACTTAGCAAGATTATCAATGCAACCTCCAGACATTTGGAATGCCTGGACCACTCACTACCAACCTTGTTGCATGCACTGTTTCATGGATGTCCTTCCAATCCAAGCGAGCTTCGAATAATAAACTGGGGCCCGACAAGACAGTTCAACGGAGGCGCTCTTGGATCTTTGACTACGTAGGGAGGATTGAAGCCGACACCCAGGCGTATTGATATTGGACATGTTTCCCTGAAATCAGTTCCCATATCATGGAACTACGATACACACGCAAATGTCGGCAGCTTGTTAATCACGGATTGCTTCGAAATATTGCGCCAAGCACAAGGCTTGAATCATTGGGGAAGTTTGGGACCCGTATCCCTTATCCATTCGACCCTAAAAAGAGCTCAGCGTGTGTTTTGCGCGGCCAAGGGGTTTCTACGCGAACTCTACAATGCTATCGCGCTCCCCAGGTGGAAGGTACTGTTGATCCACTAACAAAGGACTGTACTCCCTGCATGTTGACAACATGATATCCTTTGTTGAGCGTTCTTCTTGCACTTTGGGCCGTGTGGAGGTGATCTTCCCTCAGAGTAGTACCCTCAATCCGTCGTCTATCTTTCGGCAAATCGGGTCCTCATGGACACTTCACAGCCAAAAATATATTCAGGATGATTGCTCGGACATGCCATGTAGGCAACCGCGACCCTGTACCTCTTCCTACCCTCGAAAGACAGAGATATCATGGGCACGGAGCGGATGATTGCTAAAGCATTTGGAATGTTATTCCATATCTCTACGGCATCCCAGAAGATTGCTATGATTTGGAAAAACCAGATCCATATAGATGACTGTTGGAAGACGTAGAAATCCTATCAAGAAACGAACTATCGCACGAATCCGGCATCTCTCAGAATTTGTTGAAATCAAAATCTGGGGCCTGTTATAAATATCACGACCAAGATGAAGATTTCTTCGAGCTCTCCTCATCGACTTGCGATTGGGACCATGAGGGTGGTTTGGAATGCACATCATCTAAAGAAGCAATTTGAGCTGATCTTTCAACTTAAGCCTGGAAGATCGAGCACTGATTGCGACTTTGTGGAAGTTATATATCCTAGCTTCGATGTAGTCCTGTTATAACACTTTGAATAATTTGCTACACGTCTAGAAACGTAGTTAGAATATTGAGTATGATAAATGTCAATAGCAACGGCGAATTTGGCCAGGCTCTCAAGCCCATGTTCATCAACGCCCACAATTCCAGTGCCCTGGTTCAATGTTGAAGATAAGATAAGATCTTCATTCGGAGCCTTTAAGTATTTGTCGACAAATTCGGCACAAGAAGGGGTCCCTGAGCGTGACCACTCAGCAGCAGGCTACGCCGTCCTTTAGCTCCGAGCAGCGAGCTCCTCGAGTTCTCGACGCCCTCAAAGCTTGCCGCGAGCAACTCAGCAGGAATAAAACCTGGATTCACCCCCGGGCCACCCCTCGACTTAATCTCGACAGCTCATGTCGGGGTTCCGTTCGTCGTCTCCACCGCGTTCCAAAGCCGAATCTCACTCGAATATCAACTTTCCGATAGAGAGCGCGTTGGCTGTTAGGAGACCGTCATGGACGCCGTCTATCACAGAATCTGAGGATACAAGGCATCGCTCGAAGCACTCGGAAGAAAACCTGAATGCATTGTCAGATTGGGGCGGCTCAGTTCCAGGTCTTTTGAAGTCGCGAAGGCCTTCTTTTCCTCCTCCGATAACAGAAGCGTATCAGCGTGCTCGCAAGCCTCGTGTAGAACCTGAAGAAAGCCCTGAGGCTCTAAGGGCTGGTGCTGGGGGAGTCAACCTGCATCGGAAGGAAAGAGTCTTTATTCAAGTTGGGAGATCAATGTGAAGGATTTGGTGGGAGATGCTGTGGGAATGTAAGCATCGGTCAACATTTTACTTAAATGTGCCTACCGACGAAGATATAGATGAGTATAAGCCCTGCTTCACGCGATATTGTTCTTGCTGCGTATGTCCTGCCATTCGTTAGTATTTATGATCATGACGCTCATGTTTCTTCAGACGAAGAGGTCTATTCATCATTGACCTCGACTACCCTTTGAGAATACCAAGGTTCCTTCCTCAGGGTGGCACATGGGATGTGGCGGATGTTCAGTGGAATCCTCATCCGAGCCATGCTCAATACATTGTTTCGACATCCAGTGAGAAATTGCAAGTGTATTCAATCCTAACCGTATGCAGGAAATTGATTTCTCCCCAGGCTTATATGGAACTTGCGGCTGGGTGGAAAGACGTCTATTGAACACATTCTCAAGTCGCATTACCGTGCCATCACGGACATCAACTGGCATACATCAGAATGTGACATTGTTGTCAGCACTGGTATAGATTCGTGGGTCTGGGCTTGGGACTTGAGAGAGCCCAACAAACCTATCTTTGGTCTGTCAGCCTTTAAAGGCAAGTAATTAGTCACTATATGTACTTTAAAAGTCCCAACGTCTTCAGTGCAGCTGGTGGGACACAAGTCAAGTGGAACTATCAAGATGGAAATCTGCTTGCGTCGTCTCACTCGAATGAAGTGTTAATATGGGATAGACGAGTACGTGGTGCAGACACGATCCCACGTGATAGAGGCTAATGAAAACATCTAGAAAGGATCTCTTCCAGTTACACAAATCCGTGCCCATGCTTCCAAGATATACGGTATTGACTGGTCGCGTACATCTCATAATGAAATCGTGACTTGCTCGCTTGATAAATCCATCAAAACTTGGGACATAAATGCAATCAATTCGGTCAATCCGGAGCCCAAATCATGCATACGAACGACCTACCCCGTCTGGAGAGCAAGGAATCTACCTTTTGGAGAAGGTATACTGAGCTTGCCCCAGCGCGGTGAAACTACGTTGGAGATGTATGCGAAAGACGATCCACATGCGCCAATTGAGGTTTTTGAAGGACATTCTGATGTTGTGAAGGAGTTTGTGTGGAGGAAGGGAGATCAAGGTCTGTCTTGCTATCTTCTACACAAACTTGCGGATGTTCACCTGCTTCGTCGTACACAGACGACTTCCAATTGATTACCTGGTCAAAAGATCGTACTCTGAGATTCTGGCCGATAGACGGAGAAGCTATGCAGGTATGTAGATCTTTGTTCTTTCAACAATTTCGTTCTAACAACATGGGAACAAACAGAAAGTTGGACATGTCCCAGAGGTCGTTCGCGGCCGTTCGAAACTTACCCGCTCAGAGATGGAAAATCACGACACATTTCGCAACCCACCTGACATGGAGGTGAAAGAAACGTATTCCGCTATTTCCAGCGCCTGTAGGCAATAGGGGGATTTTGGCTGAAGTTCGTGCATCACATCCGTCAAAGGGGACTTACCCAATCACGCGCGCTTTCGAGCAACATCCTTCCTCACGTGTTGACGACGAAAATGCGACACCGACTTTGACAAACAGGAGATCCATCGCGTTTGTCGCCGGTCGCTCTGTTGGAGGCACAATGAGCAAAGGTGGAACTGGGATCAAGAATGCTGCTCAGCTCGACCAACTGACATGGCTTGCAAGTGTGAAAGTTGGTAGTAAAAGAGGGAGTAGTTCTGGTGGGGGAAGTCATGGGGCAAGCAGAGCTCCGTCCAGGCTTCGTTCGGGATCAAGACCGCGTTCGGGTCCCGATAGGAGTGTTAGCGAGATCGGGGGCGGCAGAGAAGTGCTAGCTTGAGTCGTGGCATGGATGACCGCAAGGAGGCTGATAACAACCAGTCGTTGCAGGACGAGTGGGTTACTATTTCTCTGACTGTGTGGCGGAAATACTGATCAACAATCTTCCTTCCATAGAATCACGACCGTGTTAACAAAATTAGCTGCATCAAAGATAAAATTGGAAAAGGTATTGTGCCTCCATTTGTTGCACGAGAAAGTGTCGTATCTAATCATTCAATCCTTTAGCATGATTTGACGAAAAAGAGAACATGTACTCTCGGCCTGCATGGGCCGTGGGGTGAGAAATCCTCCGTGTTCATAAGAGTGACATTTATATTTCCTCGCGATTATCCTTACGGATCCCATCCTCATGGAACACCTGCCGTCGAGCTGGAGCGCAATCCATTAATCTCGATGAGAGCCCGTACATACATCCTGAAACATTTGCGACGAATAAGAGAAAGGAAACGGCCTTGCCTGGAGGCGTGTCTTCGCTTCCTATTGTTTGCAGATGAAGGGCATACCGATCAGGACCTCATGGATTCCGAGTCGTCCTCGGATGATGACCAGCCCCTGGGAAGAAATCGAGGGATATAACTATTTCTTTGCTGCGAAACAACAAAAATCTGGCCGAACCGCGCACGTCGCAAGGAGCGTTCGGACCAAACGGTATTGCTGGCATCGTTTCAATTAAATCTTCTCATACTAAACGACTATTGCAGGCGAACTCATATGCTTCTTCAGAGCACCTCCCAGAATTGTTCGAAATGTATTAAGAGATCTTACTGGAGCAGGAAACAAAGAAGCTGAAGAGCCTGCGACTCCTCAGACGCAAGAGCAGCCGCAACTGCAACCACAGCAGCAAAAAAAGAGCTACTTTCAATCTCCAGCACTAGTCTCAGATGCCGTTCGACGGTTAGGCCTTGCAGCAACTGATCGCACCGTACAGCCGATAGATCCAAGGCGACCAGAAGCGGAACTGAACATTCTTCGAGCCATGACGAATTTGCTGACTATGCCACAGCAGCAAGCGCGGCGGGACCCAGAGTCGAAGCAGCCAGAGGAGGTTCCTAAAAATTATGCACTTCTTGCGTCCAGGCGCAGCACTGTTTTCCTCACGAGCACTAGAGACTTTACGGGCGCGGATCAGAAGGTCACTTTGGATTATATCTTCGTGGCAGATTCACTGGCAGTTGTATGTGACACCAATGCAGACGTGGCGAGACGACATGGGCGATTCGACCATGAGCGAATCTTCAAGACATTGGCGACGTTGTTTAATCAATCAGAGAGCGGGAAGAAAGAAAGAGAATCTAGTTTTACGTCGGATTCTTTGGCGGCGCAGGTTATTAAGCAGCTGTAAGTCCCATTCTTCACTTTCGCATTGACTGGATCTTAATCTCCAATCTCAACTTTCCCAGGTATTCCGACCTTGTGATCGAAAAGGATGTGCAGATGCTAGCTATGATCGCTATGCTCGTGTTGCAAACAGAACATGGTGCGACTGTTCATGTCCATCCTAGCATGGGTAGACGAAAGGAGTCTTTCACGCCTGTGCCTCACGTTGCCATCCCCTCTCGGTTCGGAGGGATGGATTACTTCAGCCTTACGAAAGCTATCAACCCTACCAGTCCTATATCTCCTGCATGGCCCAGGCTACCTTCACCAGTCACAGCTCCTCTTGCTCCCTCAGTGTCGTCCTCGAATTCCTCTCGAGGGTCGTGGTCGAGCCTGTTCAACACTGGGAGTGCAGTGCGGCAGTTCATGAATGGTGTTCAGGATACTTTCAAGGACGGCCTGACGACTCCGACGGAGACGATGTCGACTACACCCTCTCTCGACATCCAGCATGGAGCTTCGCGGTCGGCTGAAAAACTACCGAGAGGCCAGGATACGGCTGCATATGATCCAAGGCGCAAGAGAATTAGGAAGGAATCATCGTTTCACTCACCTAGCCTGGTTTCCAAGTCTTGGAATGATGGTGTGGGCACCTCGTCAAGGATGACGTCTTCATTTTCCTCGGCGGGGCATAAGAATCCTTCTTCAAATTTGTTCATGACTGAGAAACGCACGATTGTCTTCGAACCTCCCATTTATGAAGAAACGTATGTTCCATTTGCTTTACGTTTATAACTAATAATGACTTTCGTCCTTGTCTACTATATAGTGCTCCGCCCTTGTTCGACGCCGATTTAATCGGACGGTTCAAGCTGAATGTATATGCATATTCTGAACTGCTCTTCAGATGGCAGATGTACCACAAGCGCTTGGAACTGCTGAAAGCGGTCAATCAGCGAGTCGTCATTCCGACCGTTAAGACGGAGCTGCACAGTATTGGCCTCCATCGCATCTGTATCCGACCGGATTGTAAAATGATGATTCCGGAGAAAAGCCATACGTGCCAATATTGCGGTGCATCATGCTCGATGCCTGCTTGTACAGTATGCCGACTTCCTGTCAAAGGTGTGTGCACGGTCCTTTTTAATAAGATATACTTTCACCTCATGAATCGTTACAATTTCTGGTGCAACGTTTGCAGGTCTTTCACGGACATGCCTCAGCTGCTCCCATGTGACCCATATATCATGCTGGAACTCGCTGGAAGTGACAGTCCCTATATGTCCCTCTGGATGTGGATGTTTCTGTACAGGATCTGACGGGCCTTTTACACGTCCTTCGACCCGTCTCGGCCTCACGCCCCCAACTTCTACCTTACTGTTCGCCTCTGATACGCTGCCCTGAACGCTGTTGCACCGGTCTGAGGACTACTCCATCATAGTTGCAACATGATCGATAACCTGGAAGCAGAGGAACTTTCTCAATGGAAGCCACAATCCATTGCCAGTTACCGTCAGGATGCCATTCAGCGTCTTCACGAACGGGAAATCGGTCTTGCTGCGAGCCCACACTCCCTGTTGATCTTCTGTCCTCTGACTGATTGTTCAACATGGCCATACATGACCAGATATCTAGGAAAGGATCACAGCTCGGTTTTCATCGCGAGCATGGCTATAAATTTACTGTGGCATCACACAATAACCATTCAGTATCTACGACATTCTGGGAGAGATAAAAGCAGCTGTTAGGCGGTATGACTTAATATCAGCTATAGCTACTTTGTTTCTGCCATATGTGTAAAAACTACCACTCTTCATGTACATCAACATCCCGAGCAGGAATGTCTCTCACTATTATCGGCCGATAATCCTCGATGTCTATCTCAACCCCGGTTTCCATAACTTTGTCTATACGAGCCCTCGTGCGTGAACTGATCTTAGGAGGTTGGTACTCATAACTATGCCGCGGGGTTGGTAGTATATACCGAGAAAACTCAGCGGCCTTCTGGAAGGGTTGTTGATGTTGCTGCCGGTTTCTTTTCTGGGACACTTGGCAATGTCAAATATATCGGGAATGAGGTTGCAAACTCTTTGGTATTCTTTCGGTTCGAGTGGGTCATATGAAAAGGATTGGAGAACAGGGAGGAATTCATCCTTGGTACGCGAGAAGTGATTAAATAGACTCTCAGCCGTAAACTTTCTGTCAGAGTTTTCCGATGGTGATATTGCCAGATAGGTTAGTTGAGGTACGGCCTTTAACATTGATACCAAGTCTAAACTTTGGGGAGAGACGCGTGCAAAACCAAGCTTCCCAATGGAGGAAGATGAGCGTCCTATAAGTTCCACTAAACACTCTAGACCCGTTAATTCATGGTCCAGGTTGATGAAAAGACGCTGCAATGCGGAAAGTTTGAGGATGTTGCGACAAATAATATCCAGGAAACCAGCGTCACGCCCGTCAATATCGAGCTGGACAAGAGCGGTATGAGCAATCGGCGCCACAGGTTCAGTCAGGTAATACGGTCCGGCTCTACTCTCGAAAATTTGAAATTCTTGTAAGCGTGGTGCCCCTTGCAATATTCTAAAGAAATCGTTGACGTTAATGTCTTGGGCATGGACAGTGATGAGATTGTTCCACGAAGCATAAATAGACTTGAAAAGTATTCGACCGATCACAAGAGTATTTGGCACAGATTTTTGATTCGTTTCTTCCAACTTGGCAAGTCCTAGCGTGTCAGATCTGTCGGTCCAGGGCTTGTAGGCTTCAAGATCACCATATGTCCGTAAACTGTCGTCATCGTTATTGTACAAACAGATCTCTTTCAAGTAAGAAGAACGGGAAGAGAATTTGGACATGAGAGGGACAGGCATCTTGAGGGAAAAGGTTTCCAATTGACTTGAAAAAACATTAATGAGGTTGGCAACTTGTATAAATTTCCTCATATTCGGCTTGGAGAACGGATAACTTTTATGATCCACCAAGATTTTAATAGATTTTGGCAGGTTGGATGCTCGCTCTATCCATCCCTGAATGATGGAAGGGGTATCCGCCATATTTCTGGCTCCGATGATGAGGGGCATGTATTTCCAAAAACCGGGTGTGGACCAGACCGTTTGACGCCAAGATCTACAGACAGAGCCTAATGTGAACACTGTTTCAGTGTAAGATCTTTGTTCTTCACGCTCGGGGGCCCAAGTAGGACTTTCAAGGCAACGGTCAAAAATTTCCAAGACATTGTCAAGAGGTAGCTTTGCCATAGGATCTGAAAGGTCATTCGCCTTCCTCAATCGGAGGATTTCCTGAGCGTCGCGAGCCGAAATCGGAGTGGTAGTGGACGCCAACTGTTCGGATTCCATGATGAACCCTGAAGACGCGAAAGTAATTATCGTTGTGGTTGAAGTCAAGTTCTGGCTCTGGGCACAGTGACTTGAGTTGGGCTTTAGCGAACAATCACATCATGGCCTATAAGTAGAGAACGTGTTGTGCAACAATGCACCCACGATATCCTAATTTGGAAGTACCAAGCCACTAGCCATTCAGAATGGCCAACCCACTTCAGAACCGCTGGGCAAGCGCTCAATGGCATTAATCCTCGCTAACAACGGGTCGTGGACCAGCGGTAGCGTTAAATCAATGAAGATATTTGATTTATTCACTTGGCCATTTGGATGGCGGGAGTGATAGTGGGCGCCAATTGTTCGGGTTCCGTGATGAGCCTTCAAGACGCGAAAGGTGGTTATCGTTGTGGTTGAAGTCAAGCTCTAGTTCTAGGCACAGTGACTTGAGTTGGACTTTAACAGACAATAATATGGCCTGTAAACAGACAACGTGTTTGCAACAATGGGCCCACGATATCCTAATTTGGAAGCACTAAGTATCAGGATGGCCAACCACGGGCCAAGCGCTCAGTGGCATTAACTCCGGGCCGTGGACCAACAGTAGCGTTGAATCAACAAATTTACTCGATTTATTCGCCTGGTCGTTTGAGTGGCGTGACGCCCCGCCCTTTGTTTCTGTGTCGCTGCATGCAGGGTTTTACAAATATTAGTATTATATACCGCGTCATCGGTGATCGAAGCTGAGAGCCACTCAACGCGCAATGAGTCAATCACAAACCAACTCCTGTTGTGTGTTGTGCAACGGTATATATATTGTTGTTTTTTTTTTTGAAATCTTCATTTTTGCCAACTATGGATACAACATTTCCAATCCCAGAACGCGAACTTATGTTAAATTTTGCTGAACCGCTGCACTTGGGGCCTTAGAAGTAGCCCGTCCGTGTCGATGGTGTAAAGATAGGTAACGGATGTGCCTGAATTGAAGCATAGTCAGTGTCTTATTCTAATTCCTGGTACTCCAAAAGTCGACGGAAGAATCCGAAATGAAAGATGAAAGAACATTTACCTCAGTGTTGAAGACATATTCTAAAAAAGAATAGTGATGGGACAAGAGTCAGCTATCTCTGAAACTTAGGAACCAAAAAAATACACACGATTGAGGGGTAGGACAGTGGCATCGGAGAAGAGTAGATACAGGTATTTCAAGGTTTCACTCTATCCGAAAAGTCAATGCAAGATATTATTATGGCATGACGCAACCAACGAACCAAGAAGAACGTCTCCATCTTATCCATCTTGATTGAGTTCGCACTATCGACGTTGAGAAGGGACGCGTAGCCCCCGCCCTCAATGCGGCAGTATTTTTCGATGGACTGGAAGATCTTCCAGCCATATTCACGGTATTTGGGGTTGCCTGTGAGGCGGTAGGCGATGAAGAGGGATTCAACTGTTTCTGGTCTGATTATTGTTGGATGGAATAAGATTAAATTTGTTAGTCCACGTGAGTTGGTGAGGGTGCCAGCTTTGTACCTTAGGATGTAACGAGCGTCGTAGGAGGGCTGTCCAGGGAACCTTTTGAGGTGATAAAATGAGCTACACTGCCGGAAATGGAAAACGCAATCATAACGCACGAGTTGCCTTTGATATACCAATCCCGTTCTTTACTGTAGATTTCGCGGTCCTCTTCCGTGTAGAAATGCGCAATCTCCGGTGCGAGTCCACTATTTAGTAGTAAATTGCGATAAAGAAAGATCAGCTCTCGTTGTCCTCGTGGGTTGGAGGAGTAAGAATGGATGCGCGCTTACGTGGCTGTATTATACGTATCCATGCACGTCTCGATGAGTTCGTATCCCAGCTGCCAGTCCTTCTGTCCCGTCGGCGTGAGCTCTCTCGCGCGGGGAGGCACCGACACAGACGAGTCCGCAGCGCCAGTCGTGCTCGCTCCGAGCATCAACGAGCCACCCAAGAAACACACAAGATGGTCTTGCTTCGGAGACAACCGCCAATGCCTATAGAATGCAACCTAATCAGATAGAGCATGAAAGCAGTGAAATGGCAAAGCTTACACTTGTCCGTCCGCTTGACGCTCGGGCAGCACTTCCGTGGTGTATAAATTTCCTTTGTTCAAGCCTTTCTTGATGAGGGTGGTGTGGATGGCGTCCATGGTTTGCTTGTACATCTGGCGCAAGGAAGGGTCAGTTACGTACGTATATAAGAAATTTAATGGAAGTTGATCCCTACGTACTTCGAGATACGCTGGTTCGGACTGGTTCTGGTGTTCGCGGATCGTCAGCTTATGCGGTCAGTCAAGGATTGAGAAGGACTATTACCGTCTGAAGATATTGCTTCCTGGAAGTTTTTAGCATATATTCAGTTTTGATTCAGGTAGATCGTGGCTCACAAAAGATATTCATAAAACGAATCTCCTCTCGAACCGAGGCGAATTTCTGAGAACAAGAATTGACCAGTTTCCGCGCTTGAGGAGAAAAAGAAATGAAAGGGTCAACAGTCCTGCACAGTTTTGTCCAATATCAAAGAAGGCTTTTACCTCGAGGTATATAGGAGCCAGCCCGGAAGGTAACTTCGTAGCCTTAATGACTTTCATAACCTAAGGAACGAACCACACCATCAGTTTCCGTTATCCCTCGTCACCATTATCGTATATCCTCAAACATCGCACTCACCCCCTCTGCTCTATCCCAATAGGTATCGTCATCAGTCAAGAAGCTCAGATATCGGAGCTCGAGCTGCAGCGTCGAAGCCTCGGCGGTGCTAACGAGATAAGGGTAATTAGGGTCGTCGACGCCCTTGCCTTCTTTGAGATTGACCATGGAGTACGGCAGGCCCGAGGGCGTCTCGAATGCTGGTAGCATCCGGTCTGCAAGGTCGACAGCCTTTTCCAAAAATATAGGGTCTTCATCAGAGAGATGGTATGCCGTAAGAAGACCACCTAAAATACGAATTGTCGTCTATAAATCCAAATCATTAGAATTAGAATTAGGTATCAGCGCAGTGGAAAGGATGTGACGGCGGCATACCTCGAAGGTGTTGAAATTGCCATCTCGATCGAAGGTGAGGTTGTTCGCGACCCAGTCCCGCGCACGCTTGTACTCGTCCTGGAGGCCCATAATTTGCATGGTGTCGATGGTGTCTATGATCATGTAGCCTATTCCACCATCTTCCACCAGGTTTGTGCCTTTCTTCGATAACGGGTGATATTCGTCCTGTCCCATGGCGTCTCTTTCTAATATTAATTCGAGAATTCAATTGTTTAAACAGTGTTTTGCTTATATTTCGTGAGCACTGACCATAAGCCGACCACGCATGCTATTCATGAAGCAATATACATTAGTTTGGGCTGCAAGCGACATAGTACAGGCCACAAATGCACCTTGAACGCCTTCACAACTTCATCTCTCTTCGGGATGTCAGCCACTATTTCAGGAGGGCTCTCCGACGAATTCCGGAAACTGGACACCCCATCCAAATCGGCATACGGATCCGTCAATGATGGAGTCTTAAAATAAGAACTGAATGTGCCGGTCTGCGAGCAAAGATGTCAGTTCACAACCATTCCGCGGGGCTACACACCAGAATCGGGATGGATGCACATACCTGATACACATACACCAACAACGCCAGTACTACCGACACAATCGCCGACTTTCCAAACGTCGCAGGTGCCGCATCGTGTTGCTCGAGTTTGCTCTTCCCCGAGGCTCCCCTCGTCTTTGAATCGCGATCCTTGCGGTCCCCAGCCCCACCAGAGATCCCATTACCAACATCCGACGTCGGTTCAGTCATTGCAGGGGGAAGCAAGAGGTGCACAGCGACACGTCAGCTTGACAGAACTTATGAACACCCCTGATAGTCTGCTGGTGTGAAGAGATGGTATTAATAAAGCCGACTTTTAGCCTACGGCCGGTCATGGATCACGCGGACATACGCATATGCGCACTGCGTGTATGGCAACCTTCTGGAATCTGCGCACCTCACCAGCACCATATGAATTGCGTCGCTTGCATACCTTCTTAAGCATTGAGTATCGTCGACGACAACGAAGCTTTTTACGAATATAGCATACAAACTTTCATATAACGTTGGAAAATTTTGAGAAAAATCGAGAACCATTCCGGTATCTGGCAACGCGCGCTATAATAATAACGGGCTCAATGGTCAGCACTAAGCAATCAACCCCTCCCTGCTCTATCCAACGACAACACGACGGAGACCCCCGGATAATAACAGAAAACGTGTAAGTGGACACGTATTCATGACGGAAAATGGGCGAAAATTCAAAGAAATGGGCATAGGGAAAAGAAGTTCTAGCACCGAAAATTAGCTTGGCAAGTTACAATGGTAAGTACTACCACCGCGAGGAAGATCATAGTACGCTGCACGCACCGCCAAACCAGCATAAAAGTCGGTCGTGCATCGGAAGAATATAAAATGTACACGTATACAGCGACTCATCACCCATGAAATCCATTTCTTGGCAAAACCGCAACGTCGAACGTCACTGGAAATCAAAATCCACAGGTTGAGCTGTGCATCTAAGTACAGTAAGTTGTGCACAAACAAGCGACGAGGTATGTAATGTATGAAAGAAGCAAAAATACGTGCGTGCGTAAGTATGCGGGAAAGGGATGGATGGGGTGATAATATAGTGTGAAGATGAGGAGAAAGAGAAAGAAAGTAAATGTATGCGGTTGGTCGTGATAAGATGAAGATGGTATTGTTTGAACGTCGACATCGAAGGTGGTGTTGGATTCGTGATGATGGTGATAGTTGAATACTGGGGTGACAGTGGGAGAAGAGACGCGGGAGAATGGTCGATGGACGATGGACGATGGGACTTGAGGATGGGATTGTGGATGCGCCAGAGAAGATCACTCCCACTTGCTTTTCTTCTTTACCAGCAAGCAAAGGTGCAGGTGTATCTATAAGGTGCGACGACAAAAAAAGATCCAGAAATTCCACTCCAACCAATCTTGATATAAGAAAAAAATATCCAACCTCTAATCAATCAATCCGTTTTCACCTTACCACCCTCCTCTTCGTCCCTCAGCTTCTCCAGCTTCTCTGCAACATCCCCCAACCTCTGTCCAACCCGCACCTTCTGGCCCGGATGCACCGTGAACTCAAAATCGCTCGGTGCCTCAAACACCAGTACAATGGTGCTGCCGAGGCAGAACCCGCCCATCTCTTCCGCGGGCGTCAAGGGTTGGCCGCGCAGGATGGGGGAGGCGGCGGAGTAGACGGCTTCGGTGTATGCGCCGGGTGGAGGGCGGCGGCCGCGCCGGTTCGTTCGTAGGGCCTGATAAAGAGAAAAAGGCGTGACTTGCATGAAGAAAGGTTATTCAAGAGGAAGAAGAGAGAGGCGCACCTCGTCAAAGTTGATTTTGATACTTCCGACATTGGTAGCGCCGACAGGGACCATTCCGAAGAACCCATGTTTCCATCGTCCAAGAAGCGCAACGCGCTCGTTCAACACGAACAGGTTCTCCAGTCGCTTTGCCATCCAAGGAGAGACCGAAAACAAGTCACCTAAAATACAAAAGATTGGGATCAATGAAAGAGATAGGAAAAGATGTCCACCCACCAACAAAATGTCTCCTCTTCTCCACAACCCATGCAGTGGGACTATGGAAGCGGTGATAATCGCCCGGCGCCAAATAAATAACCGAGAAGAACAACGAATTGCCCGGCCTGACATGCTTCCCCGACGTCACACTGCGTCTGCGCACCGCGGCAGCCGCCTGAGTTTTGACGCCCATCTGGAGAGCGACGGAGGCATCGTGTACCAGTGTTTCCTCCATGTTGCGCTCGGAGCCTACGGAGGCGTCGATTTGGTCTCCGAATTTCTTGGGAACGTGGTCGTCTGCTGAGGATGCTTGGGATTCGGAATCGGGAGTGGACGACCCGCCAAGCAGTGTCCGCGAAGACGAAGAGGAAGGATTCTCCGAGGTAGGCGTAGTCGTCCCAGGCGTCGAAGGCGTCGACGCTCCGATGAGCTGTTCAAGACTGTACTCGATTCCATTGACGATAGCGAACTCGTGGTCGTCCACAATCGGACATATCGCGGTTGTGCGGGACGATGGTAGACGTCGGCGAGCCGGGGCGCTCGATGCCTAGCAGTGCGTCGAGGGAGTAGGTTATGCCTTTTACTTGTTCGACCCGTGATTCCTGTACCGTCCCGAAATGCAGCATCGTCCCATCTGCCGGGCTGACCTACACCTAAAGTTAATCCCGAGTACATAATAGAGATTTTTGACTCACCAATATCGCATCATCCACGGGCCGAACGCCATCCTTCAGCTTTCGATAGAAAAACGCGCCAAGGCTAGGATATTCACGCAGATCCGAGGGCTCCATCTCATCGAGGTTGCATCCAAACGAGTAGGCGTAGAGGCGAATACCAAAGGGGCGGAACCAGACTGGGAGCTCGAGAGAGTTGACGTAGCCCCATAGCCGGGACATGTTGCGCAGCGGCAGGGCGCCGATAACGTGTACCTAGCCGAGAGTCAGCCTGGGGATTGGGAGGATTTTGGGGCAATGTGTACTGACATGCCAGGGCCCCTTGAGCTTGATGATTTCGAGCCCTTCTTCGTTGAGCTCGACTTCCTGTCGGGCGCGCTTGACTTTTTCCTGTACTGGATGGCAACTAGCAGCAGCGCCCCAACGGCGAGCGGTAGTGGATACCACTTTGTTGGCGTCTCCGTCCACGCATTGACAAGCTTCCCTATACACAATCCCTATCGATCAGCAACACTTCATATATGAAGTATTAAACGTACGATACAGCGGCAACCCTGAACCCAGGAATCCCATTTGGCGCACCCCCAACCCCAGCGCCCTCAGCACCTGCGCCCCCTTTCGTCGAATACGCCCTCCTCAGCCCCTGACTCTTCACGGTCTTGAACAGAGCCGAGGTCTTATTCGTACTGTGCACCCAGCACCTGGCGAAGACGGACGAGGCGGAGCCGCACGATGCATTGATGACCCTTGACGCAGCATACAGCGGTTTCTTGCCCTTGGTCAAGATCGTTTTCCTAGAAAATAGCATGAGAGGGTCGTGAGTTCCAGGAACCGAGCATAAAAAACGTGAGTGGTATAATATTCAATATACTGAGATTGAGGGCGGAGGTAGAGGAAAATGTGGATGAGGATGAGGAAGAAGTAGTAACGCACGAGGTCTTTGTCCTTGTAGAACTGCTTAGCATAATTACGGTATTGCCTGGCCGGCCTATCACGCGAGCTGGTATCATCACCGGCAATTTTCGACTCTCAGAGCGATCTTTCTGCCCCTTGTCGCCCCTTGTCAAGTTATGTCGACGATGCAGATGAAAAGAGATCCTGAGAACACTTGAGCAACGAAGATGATCTTCACACTGAAAATATCATTTTTGGCTACAGGAATAACATTGTACACATATTTGCGGGATCAGTCGTGCCGAAAAACGTAGATATGTAAAATTTAAGTACATAGTGGTTCTGGAGATGGTATGCGAGGGTTACGGAGGGACATTGCATTGCTCGAAGGCGTGCAGGTGGCATCGTCTACCACAAACCCTCGAGGACACTGAGGAGCACTGACGCCGAGCCATGTGAAAAGAGGGGCTTTCGTTTTCAGCAAAGACAAGCAACGATTCGGCTTGGCAATGCCGAATGTTGCTCAGTTAGTGGTTGGCTTCTTCGTTGCTTCCAAGTCCAAGTCCAAGTAATATAAATAATTCCAATGTGAGCGGAGAGTTAATAAAAGATGAATTTGGATTGTTCACAAATTGTAGTTGTGGCGAGATATAGGCGTAGTAACCCCGCAGGAAAAGTGGGAAATGAAGAGACTCCACTGAACCCAACCCAGGATAGATACAGTCCTGGGCAGTGGATTGGCGTCTTTCGATCATCATAAGAAGAACACTCACTGGCACAAACCGCCTGTATGCACTATGTGTTATGTAGATTGTCAAGGTGCTACACTTGTCTGAGCTAAAGAGTTTTGTTGAATATTCAACGACTCTTGAAGCGAGTGAAATAAAGCAGATACCGCAAGATTAACAAAGCATAAGCAGGGACCTTGGTTGATCGCTACTGAATACAAAAATCACGGCCAGAGAGGCGGAAACAGGCGAAAGATACATGGAATGGCATAGAGTGCTCGGGATATTAGTGGAATCCCTCTGTTAATCGTCGCTGTTGCAGTATATTGTAATGAGAGTATCAGGGAGTCCTAGTGAGGCATGGCCGGATTTCCGGATGAAGCTGCGTACCAGAAGATGGTGCATATATACGCATAACCAATCCATTTTCCGACACGACTTGACCTTGTCAACACATAAATCTGAATACTATAAAATATTCAGTATTCATCTATTGCAACATAAATGTTGAGATCTGAAGATAAAATTGCTGGTATTCGGGCAAGAGGTTGGCTTATGCAAGAACCACATACTAGATCGTAACAACTTGGTTGCAACATTGAACATTGAACATTGAAGTCTTGAAGTTTGATAGATGAGCGTTTTCTGAGATTGAATCGGGGCTTCAATTTTCACCCAATTGCTTGCGGATTGTTGTGATCGCCTTGACATTTCTTAACTTCCTCTTGGCAATTCAGAGTCTTCTGGTACAGAGATGACTGAAAAGTTTCTGAGAAGGCTGTCTAAAGTCATGGTTGCTAGATCTATTGCTCAGGTGAATCAAATTGAATAAATCAAGACTATTACCCAATTGTTACCCCCACAGTGTGCCCACAATGTCTGATTGTAAACGACCTCAGACAAGCCTCATAAGCCGTTGTTGAATGTGAGTCAATTACAGCAAACGGACTATCTAGACTCCACAAGACCGGATTTCAAATGAGACAACTAGGGCGAAAAGTATGAAAGCAATTCACAACCGTTTACGGTCAGCGGTAACGTCGATCATTAACGACGAAGCATGGACCTATGTCGTGGCCATGTCGAACAAAAAACCTGACTTCGAGGCCGAAGATTGCATGGGGATACGTTCCTCTTATATTAATAGGCCACCTCATTGTCCCCCCCAGTCCAACGGAGTCAAGTCACTGTGCCCCGATTCGAGCTTTCCACTTCAACTTCAACCTTGACCACCAACCTTATCCTTGTCTGCCACTATATCTGTGTTCCAATCCCTCTCTTAAATATCTCCACTTGAATATATCAAAGTACGTTCTTAATCTATCTTATCTTCCGGCCGTCACCTCATTCTGTATAATTGGTTCCATTACATAGCCCTCACCCTCATCGACATGGACGAAGAGTGGATCACATATCAAACAAAGTGGCTTAACGACAACCTGCCATCTGCTCAGCTTTTGACTGACTCAACAGAAATCGCTAGTACAGACATGGACACAGAACCCGGCTACTTAGCGCCCACTGCCACTCACCTTCGCGCCCCGAGTCTCGAGCGTCGGGAAACCCTCACTTCGACAACTCAGAACGACCTGTTCGACCCAATGTCTACCCTCCCTCTCGAACTTATCTCTGAAATTCTCTCTTATTGCGTTCCCACTAACTCCTGGCCGTACAACGAATCCCAACGGATGTACAGCCCCATTCTCTTCGACCTAGGCTCCGTCTGCAGCTTATGGCGTCTTGTGATCTGGTCCACACCCTTTTTTGGAACTTTGTTCCACTCGTCGTCCGACCTGGGAATATAGCGGACACTCCTTCCTTTGCTCAGGGATGGATAGAGCGAGCGTCTAATTTGAGTCTAGATGTTACCATCGTGGTGGACACTGAACACGATGGGTGCTTTTCCGAACATGATCTGGAGAAGTTCGTGCAATTGGCGAACCTCGTCAACGCGTCTTCGAGTCGACTGTCGACTGTCGTCCTCAGGATGTCTGTTAGTCTCCTGCGCCTGTTCGCCGTCTCCGTGGGACATCCTTCGAACCTGAAGAGGATCTGCATATGCAACAACGACGACGAAAATTGTCCTACGACGACGAGGACGACGAGAACGACATCCTCCACCCAGTCGAGCCTTGGATCGACACTGAAAGTTCCAATTCCAACTTCCCTGGATTCGGACCCTCCAGTCTGGGTGTAGAAAATTCAGAACCTGCAACTGAGCAAAGGCTATCCAGCTCGATTGATCTGAATATCCTCTCGCTCGCTCGTGTATCTCTCAACTTTATCACTAGCAACACTTCATGGAACCTGAACCTGAACTCGCAGAACCTTCTCATCATCACCGCAAAGACATCGACTTCAACGACATCTTCAAAATTTTGCGGGACGCACCCCAGCTGCGCGCACTCCACATACAAGAGAACCGTAAACGCGCACACTTCCTAACTGAACACGTCCCACCCATCGTCCACAACGCTCTCTCCGAGCTCAGCATCACAACGATACAAGCTTCATATAGAGGAGATTCTACGTGGTGGCAGATTCAGCCACACCATCAAAGACTTCAAATTCCCCGCCTTGAAAAAGCTATCGATTGATGTCACCGAGAGCCCACTGAACCACCATTGGTTGGTAGCGTTTTTAGAGCGCTCATGCTGCGGTGATGGGTTAGAGGAGCTGTGTATCCATGCGCCTTTCAGTGAGGTCAATGATTTGACAGGTCAATTTGGGTTGATACGTATGCTCAAGGCGGTACCTCGCCTCACCGCCCTGCGTCTCTCACCTCACCGTCGCTCGGACCCAACATTCACGGCTGCGAGTCTGTTCAAGCACATCTCGCAGACCTCCCACAGGCGTTCTCCTCACGGATATTCAAGCACCGGGTATGGTTCCACAATGGAGTCGGAGGAGACGTTCCTCCCCGCTCTGGAATCCTTCGAATATTCCCCAATTGCACCGGAAGACTGCAAAAGAATCTGGCCCCTCACCCCCGATCTCTTTGGCATCCCCGAAGAATCTGATACTGTCACCGACACTTCCAGAAGGCCGCTGAAATCTCTGCGTATATCCTACCAGCCGACCGTCGATAATCTCACGCGTCCCCCCCCAAGTTCCGCAAGGAGACGCTGGATCGCATATATGGACTTTTGGATAGTGGGGAGGTTAGCATTGAGCTTGAGAGCTATCACGTTGATCTTGAGGATGAGGATGATGTTATTGCTTTTCCGGTCAAGAGGAGTATTCTTCCTTTACATCGAGCGTTGTAGTTTCTATATCCAACTTTATAATTTATCAGTAAATACGTCGTCTAAATCGTAATTGCATTTGCTAAATTCTTAACTGTTAGGCGATGCGTGCTCCATTAAACGCGTTTTTTTGCAAGTGTTGGATACAGGCAACTCGCTCCAAAGCACTGTCGACCTTTTCAAACACACCGTGAATTGTACAGTGACGTTATTTAGGCGCTCGCTTTAACGAGTCGCGTAGGTGATGTAATGTATTGAATGTTCAAGTCATTGCAGCTTGAGTGACTCATCTACGCTAACGACGTGGGGTATAACAGTGTCCAGGATACTGCATGCAACAACACAGAATGAAAGACAAGGGGCAGAGCATAACAATACTCGCCACTTGCCACTCGCCACTCCTGCTCAGTTTGGCGAACTGTAAGCGAATAACGGACGTAAATCTCTTAATTGGTGACTAGCACAGCTAGCGCCGGACCATGACCTGCTGTTGATGGGGGTTAATGCCACTGAGCGCTTACAGTTGTGGAGTGCATTGGCCATCTTGAGTGGCTAGTGGCGTCCAAGGTGCTGCCAAATTGAGATGTCGTGAGCGCATTGGCAAGGACGCGTGTCTCTATTTAATATGCCCCGTCCCCAGGGCCAGGATTTGACTTGACCCACAACCAGAATCGCCATTCGCAACTTCAAGAATTCCAATATGCCGCTCACTCAATTACCTGCATCTGCAGGAATTCTTACATCCAATGGGCCCGAGAAATTAACACCCACCTCCATTCACCTGCAACCGATGCACGACAGTCCGAAGCAAGTACTCCAGTTGAGGAGTATAAACAAAGTTTCAGACCCTATGGCAAGACTACCTCTTGAAATTGTCTCAATGATTTTTAATGAGTGTCTTCCCATCATTGATGACTGCCTCCATGATAAACCTCAAATTTCTTATGGCGAAACCTTGTTCAGATTGAGCGCTGTCTGCAAGACTTGGCGCCAAACACTCTGGAGCACACCCGGCTTCTGGAAGTACATGCCCCTCATCATTGGAACCCGAAATATGGCGGATACCCCTTCCATTGTTCAAGGATGGATAGAGCGAACATGCAAACTGCCACTCTCTGTTACTATCTTGGTGAACTATGAAGATTATCCTTTGTCCGTGTCCGACTGGGAAATGTTTATAAAGGTCGCAAACATCATCAACGGGTCTTCAAGTCGATTGGAAAAACTTGTCCTCAAGATGCCTTTCCCTCTCCTGTGCCAATTCTCTGCTCAAGCTCCTGACTTGAAAGAGATCTGTATATACAATAGCGATGACGAGAGGTTGATACGCCGCGATGAACTTGAACCCTATAAGCCCTGGACCGGCCAATCATACAGCCTAGGACTCGCCAAATTAGAAGAAACAGGGCAAAAATCGATACCGGCTATGCTTTCGATCAACCGTGTACTGCTCAAGTCTATTCATGCTTCATGGGATAATCTCGTCGAGGTCGATACCAAAGACATTGATATCGACGATATCTTCAGAATCTTGCAACAAGCACCAAAACTGCGGGAATTACAGCTTTACGAGAGTCGAGTTGCACCATATATTCTGACTGAACCCGCCACACCTGTTGCTCATACCGCCCTTGTGAGACTTGATATAGTAGCGCTAGGAGCAGATTTCCTCGACATTCTTTTGATAACATTCTACAACTTCCTTCTTTGGAATCTTTAGCAATTGACGTGAGATGGGGATTGGTAAACGAGGAGTGTTTAGCAAGACTTATGGAGCGCTCATCTTGTCCGTTGGACGAATTTCGTATTACTGCGCCATTGGCCAATGATGCTAAGGTGATATCCATGCTCAAGACGATGCCCCATCTGACCTACCTACATCTATCCCCGACCCGCAACTCTGGCCGAGACTTTATGGCCCAGAATTTATTTAAATACATCTCAGAGGCTACCCAGAGGCGACTACTTGGCATATCTTCACGCAGAGAACATGTTCCCGTCGTGGAGACATTTCTCCCTGCTCTGAAAACCTTCGTCTACTTCCCAATTGGACCTGAAGAATGCAAAACAATCTGGGATCTCATTCCCGATATTTTTGGTAGTGTTCAAGTTGAATTTCCAAATAAAAAATCGCTGAATTCTCACAGAGTCTACTACCTGCCCCAAGTCCATAGTCCTAAGAAACCACTTCCTAAGTTCACTACACAGACGATGGCCAGTACAAGGAAATTTCTGTAGATATGGGACTCGGTGCTTGCCCTGATGCCAATGTCGACGATGCGCTGACAGCGAGATCCATTCTTACTTTTAACATACATGAATAGCGCAGTATTTCTACCTGATATCCACACATGTATACCCTCCCTTGAATAAATGAAGTATTTTTCCGTGATTTCGAAATGGTGTTAATTAAAGAAACCTAATTTACCGTGTGAACATTAGGGTCGGTCAGAGTAAGTAACGACCGATAAGTTCAATGTTTCAACCTTGTTTAACCTCAAATTTTGTGTTTTATGTATCCTAGCCATTCCCACTCTCCTTTCCTAGGACGAATCGACATGCGATGTTTGACGATTGACGATTTTAATATCATAAGGGATTGTTAACACGAGTCTGGGGCCACTGGCGCATGTGGCGACTGATTAGGATATTGTGGGTCCAATTGGTGAGAATATGCTTCTCTATTTATAGGCCATATCTTTCGCCGATGGGCCCCAAATTCAAAACTTGGTTTCATCCACAACCACGGGTATTCCGAAGGAATCGCTTCCGTCTAGAAGTCAGTACCTCGATATACCAAATAACTGCATCCACGGAAATTACAAACATGGAACGCTGAAAAAATGGTGTCTACCATTCACCTTCCAGCTCGCTGACGCTCAGGAAATCTTGAGATTGATGAGGATGAACATACGTTCAGACCCTATGGCAAAGCTTCCCCTTGGTTTTCTTGATTATCTTTGAGAACTGCTTTTCTATTCCTCTCTGCCACCCTGTACGCCGACAGCACAGAGCTCACTTCTCAAGCTTCCTGCATTGCACCACCTATCCATCTACCATTTCCGACAGATTAATAATTTTGGAGGCTTTTGTTTCATTTATGCAATGCTCAACTTGTCCATTGGAAACTTTGGATATTCGTGCCCCATTCGGGCGACAGCCTTGACTTGATATCAATGCTAAAAGCGGTACCTCATCTGACCGGTTTGCTTTTTTTTTTTTTTTTCTTGTTGATTTATGTCTATTGGGGCAAGGCCCCATGCAGACCTAACTAACTATTACCATCGATATAACAGTACGCTATGTACGGCTCCGTTCCCATGAGCCCCACGTGCACTGCCGAGGTACACCTGTAGGGTTGGACTACAGCGATCCCCTCCCGGTCAGCCCAACAAAGAAACATTGTTTCTGGGCGCTCGTATCTTGTCGGGTGGGTCATTTTGTTTGGATCTTCTTCCATCGCGTTTTCTGCTAACTGATGTTCTTTCTGCTAGAGCGCCCCTATTGAGTGTCAATGGGCTCCGGTTGGGATGGGTGCTCGGTTTTCAGTGTGTGTTGTGCGGATGGTGTTTCCGGGGCCCTTGAGTCGAGGGCTTGTTGTGGTCGGGTGGTGGGATTGGGGAGAATGTGGGTGTGTTTCTGTAGCATATTCTCTTGTTTTAGTCTGCATCTTCGAGGGCGTTGTGTACATCACCTGGTGTTGTCCGTAGTCGTTTGGTCTTTGCAATGTATTTCATTAGTATTTTCATGTGTGGCTTTCCGCAGAGGATTGTTCTTGTATTGCGTGCGTTCGCGACCTAGTTGCTGATCCATCTCGGCTCGTTCCCAGGTGTAGGAGGGGCATTCGTACAGGAAGTGTGTGACGGTTTCTTTGATGATTCCTCGGTTTGCTGTTCTGCACTCAGCGCATCTGCCTGTGTCAGATTTTCCAAATCGGTTGAGATAGCTATTCAGCGGTATGTGGCCTGTGCGTAGTTGCATGTAGATACTCGCTTTCGCTCATGTCATTGTATTTTGGATCTTTTGGAAGTTGTGGAATGGGAAGTCGGTATCGACGTTGGCGAATGACTGTTTCGCGATGAGAGTCGTTCCATTGTTTGGTGGCTTCGTCGTCTAGGGCAATTTGCATCCGGAGTTTGAGGTGCTTCGTGCTAGTTGGTAGGTTGCCCTTTCGCAAGTAATGCGGTAGCAGATTTCGTGGGGATAGTTGCTCCCAGCTGCCGCTCTTTGGGCTTCGTTGTCGGCGGCTTCGTTTCCTATGATATTTTTGTGAGCAGGGATCCATCTGATGGTGAACTTTTCACCGTGGTATGGGACTTGTTCGTGGCCCATAAGTCCGCTTGCTATTAGGTTCAGCTCTTCTACCAGGTAAGACCCGCTTTTTGGTGTTTTGTCGTTCGTGGCATTGATGATGTTTTTACTGTCGGTGTATATGGATGAGGTTAGTGGCCCCAGCCTGCTCGAGTTGCGGAGCATCCAGCAACCCATTGTCACCCCCACTGACTCAGCATTATCGGTTGAGTAGGCGGTGTCCGGGCCTAGTTGATATCGCATGGTCTGGCCTGGCTTGTCGTGATCCCACGTAGTACATTACTGCAGATGCTCCTACCATGCCGTTGACGCTGGAGCCGTCCTGTGTATATGCGGATCTTTGCTGTGTCATTCTTTTCATACATGATTGCATCATCTTGCGATCTGGCAATTTGAGTTGTGTAGTCATGTCGTTCTTCAGGGTGGTTACGTCGTGGTTGAATGCACTCGGTTTTGGTTGGGTCGAATTTGAACGTCTGCATTAGCATTTGCAGTGAGGTAGCGTGTGACTTGGCCTTTTGTTGTGGTACTTGGGGAGTAGGGCGGCAGCAGGGTTTTCAGCAGGCAGGGAGGAAATACGTACCAGTGCCCTATAGCATGTTTTCCTTAGCATTAGGTCAGTTGGTAGCACTCCAGCGTGAGGGTCCAGCAGGTCAGTAGGGGTGGTTCGTAGTGCTCCTGTTATTGCCAGCATGGCAATTCTTTGCATTTTGGTGAACTCTTTCAGAGCGCCTACAGAGCCAGTCTGGCATTTTTTCCCTTGAACTAGGTGGGGTGGCGTGTACCACACATCTAGACCATATGTCATTTTTGGTATTGCAACAGATATGTACAGTCGGCGCATTAACTTAGCTTTTAGGCCTCCTGCGGCATTGCTGAGTCTGCAAAATTGCAGCAGCCAGGTGGTGGCCTTTGCGATTGTCTTTTGCATCTGCGTTTTCCACCTGAGGGTTCTGTCGACATGTATTCCGAGGTATTTGTAGCTCTCAACGTCTTTGATGATCTGTCCTTGTAGGATAAGTGGTGGCGCTTTCTGCCTTTTCATTTTCCCGGGTGTTGAGGGTCTTTGATTGTTTTCCTGGTGTGGTGAACGACTGCTAGTTTGTCGATTTCGAACCTTGAGTTGTGGTTTTTGCCCAGGCAAAGCCTCCATTTGCTTTCTCCATGATGTTGGTGAGGGTTTTGATGTTGTTTTTGAGCGTCTTTCCTGTGACTATGATCATCACATCGTCCACAAATCCCACAGAGTCTTCTTTGGGGTCGGTATCTGTCGTTACAGCTCTTGCAATTTCGAGTAGGTCTGCGTTGTAGAGGATATATAGGATCATCGAGAGGGGTCGCCCTGGCCTATTCCATTGAAAATAAAGATCAGCGTTGATATGAAGTCATCGAATCTTAGCTTGGTTCGTCTGTTCTTTAGTAGGTTTTCCACGAAGTCCACGTATGCGTTGGGTATTCGTCTCTTTTGAGGTTGTGCAGCAGCCTGTCTGTTACTGTGTTGGGAAAGGCACCTTCGACATCCAGATATAGAACTGATACCACTTTCTTGTTGCGCCCAGGCAGTTTTTATTCGGTCTTCAAGTACATGTACTGCATCTGTGGTCATTCGTCCTGATCGTCCTCTGTAGTGGTTTGTTGGTAGTAGTTGTTCTCGTTCTACCATTCTTGAAATGTCATCAGCCACGATGGATGTCAAGACCTTTGCCATTGTGCATATCAGGGCTATGGGTCGGTATGCTTTTGTCACTTCATAGTTTGGTTTTCCTGGTTTCCTGAGTACCACTGTGGTAAATTCTCTCCAGCTGTCGACGTCACGTGTTGAGTGTGAGAGTGGCTTGGTATATATAGAGGAGGTAGGGTTCGATGAGGTCGACTGATTTCTGTAGGACTATGTTGGGGATGCCATCGGGGCCACTTGCTTTGTAGGGTGATAGCTTTGCAATGTGTTCTTGTATGCGCTCCAGAGTTGTCTTGGCGGGGGGGGGGGGTAATGGCTCTGGGTAGTCATATTCAGCTGGTACTGTTGTTTCAACTGGTTTGGGGGAAAGAATGACATTGCGAGTGCTTCTGCCTTGTCCTCGTTGGTGGTCATCTCGATATTCTGGCCATTTGCTGTTTTTTGTTTCAGGATTGGTATTTTGGTCTTGCTGCCATCGGTTGCTGGAGTACTGATGTATTTGTTGGCTGTCCAGATGTTCTTTGTTGTCGCGTCTTCTAGGAATTCTTGCCAGTGTTGTAGCTTTGTCCATTGCTTTCCCATATTCCTTCGCTTTTTCGATGTGTTCTGCATGGCTGTAATGATCGGGGGCTGCACGGTATTTGTATGAGGCTCGACTTAGCTTATTCATTTCCTTCCTTATGTCACTCAGCTCCCTGTTCCACCATCTCTTTGAGTTTGGGCACGGTTTGTTGGTGGGCACTGCTATCGTAATTGTCTCTTGAAGTGCTGTTGTTAGTGCAGCTGCGGAGGCTTGCAGTTCTTCATCGTTGGTGAGTGCATTGGGTTCTGGCATTGCAGTTATCTTGTCTGTGAGTGTTGTGTTGAATAGTTCCCAGTCGGTCATTTGAAAATTGAGGGAGGGTTTGGGCACTGTTCAAGTTTCGCGGCAGATCAACAATTGTGACGATGGGGAAGTGATCCGTACCTGGTGGTTGTAGATATCCATTGACCTCGCATCGTACCACTCGTTCTATAAGCCCTTCAGTGCACCATACATTGTCTGGCCTGGTATATCGTTTGTTAACATAGTGTCGGAGTGTTGGAATTCCTTTCGGTAGGGCCATCTGCATATTTTTGTCAGCTGCAAGGGTGATAATTGCTTCTGATCGTTTGGCTGCTTCTGATGTGAATAAGCGATGGTCTTTGTCTCTGTCCCAGAGGGGTGGTGGCTGTTGAAGTCACCTGCCCATATAACTTGGTCTTCGTCGTTTTGATGTATCCTTTGCTTCTCTTTTCGTGAGAAATCTTCTTAAGTGGCTGATATTAACTGAGTGTCAGTTGTTGTTGTATATGTTGATTACAGTGAGGTTGCATGTCAGCGTTGTTATTTGAATAGCTGTCAGGTTGTTGTTTCCTGGGATAGTGAGTTCGATCCATGAACTGGATTGCAGCTGGGTATTGACCATGATGACTGATCTGGTAGGAGAGACTTTGTCAGTATGTCTGTCATGTGGGGAGACTAGCGAGAAATTAAGAGGGTGCGTAACAATCCTGTTGTCGTTATGTATGTGGTTCCTGTATTAGAATTAAATCCCATTCGTTGCTGAGTGGTCGGTTAATTAAGTCGTTGTGTGCATTTCGTGATTTGTTGAGGTTAATCTGTAGGATGCGCAGTCAGTTGAGGGGTGGTTGGTGTTCTTTAGATATCATGGTTAGGTGGTGGGGTTCCTTCTGGGGTTGGCGGTATAGTTGACTCTCTTGACATGTTTCCCTGTGTTGTCTTCTCCATGCTTTCCTGTCGTTCTTGTTGTTCAATTTTCTCCACTTCTCGCGGCAAGCAGGGCTTCCCATCGTGATAACTCCTCCCTTGTCATGACTTTTCTGGGTCTGTCGGTCGTGGTGGTAGTTGGTGTGTCGGTTGTTGTGTTGTTTTGGGTTGGGTTTGGTCCATAGGCTTGGCTTTCGGTCAGTAGTCTAGCAATGATTGCCTCATTGGTCGGAGTTCTTGGTCTACACGGTGGGCTTGTTGCTCTTGATCTTCCTTGGTAGGTTCATATACTTGTTTGCGAAGCGTATTGTTGGGGGTTGGTATTCGGCTGTCCATGTCCAGGATTCTGTGTCTGGGAAGAATGGGATTGCATTTTCAGGGTGCGTTAGATCAAACTGCTGACATTTTCGGTGGAATGTGGGGCAATTTCTATCCCAGCTGGTGTGGCCATCGCCTCGATCGCCGCATGATACACATTTTTTGTTCTGGGAGGTACAGTTCTCAGTCTTGTGGGAGCGGCTAGTGCAGTTTCCACAGGTATCGGGGTTGTTGATACATTCCCTAGCGATATGATTGTATTCCTGACATTTGAGACATTGGATCGGTTCCTTTTTGCTTTTTCTGACCTCCACTTGTTTTCCGTGGTATTACCAACCCATCGCAGATTACCTTGTTTGCTTTTTCAGTGTTTCGCATGATTAGGATGAGGTGGGCATAGTTTTGCTTTCTTTCTTTGTTACGTCGGGTGATTGGCTTGGCCCATCGCAATCTCTCGAGATCGTCAATGTGTAAGTTGTTGGTTTCCAGCATTTCATCAATGTGTTTTCTGTTGTCTGTTTCAAGTCGACAGGGACATAGTATGCTATAAGGTTGTATGTGCGTGCTTTGTGTTGTGCACCTTTTCCACTTTCCCCTAGGGAGGTGAGTAGGCAGTTTGCATTGTTCTCAATTTTAAACCACTTAGCTCCTTCATCTGTGAGGAATTCCCTAGGATTCCTTTGTTTGTCAATCTTTCAACTGTTCGAATACGGTGCTTGATCTTGCCCCCTGCATCATCATCTAATGCCGTGATCCCAACATTGTATAGTCGAAGTAGTTCCGTCTGGCTAATTTTGTGTACTATTGATTCGGTGGGGAAGTCGAGGAGAAACTGGCAGGAGCATATGCCCTCTCGTGCCACTAGCCTTGGGTCTGTTTGGTATTTTGCTGGGCCATTTTGCGAGCGGACGGCATCACTGTATCGTGTGTTTGGTGGTGTGGACTGTCGGTTTGCTGACTGTGTGTGGTCTGGGTTGAGGCTTATCTGAGCCTTTGTCACTGTCTCTGTGATTGCTGCCATTTGCTTTGTAATTTCTTCCGCTATTGTTGTCTTGAGATATTCTGACATGTTTTTCATTTCCTGGGTGACGTACTCCGCCTGGTCCACTGCTGCCTCTCTCGCCCTGACCTGCTATCACCTCTGTCTCCAATTCTTCCATCATATAAGCCACCGAGCGGACTGCTTGCTTTGCTGTTGTTGTCAGGCCTTTCATTTCTGCAACCTGAAATAGTGCTGATGCCATATTGTGTGGGGTGGGTGCGGCTCCTGCTGGTACAAATAACAGCCCTATTTCTAAGAAGGCCCGGGCATCCGCTTTGTTGTTGACTGGCTTGTCCATATTGTCATCGACATATTGGGATGATGGTGGTGGTGGTGATTCTGTCTCCAAAGCACGGGCGGCGTGCTATGGCGGCCTCTTTGTCTAGTTTCTCTTGATTCAGTCTGGTTATGGCTCTTGCTTCTGGTGGTTTTGGTCTTGTTGTCACATCTGGTGTCTTTTGGATTGGCTCATTTCACAGTTAGGTAAGATAGTGTAAGATAGGGATTAGGATTTGTATGTATGCTATCTAGACGTCTATGGACTTTCCGAGGCCCTTAGTTCCTGTGCGTTAAGCGTGGGAAAGAAGGGTGTGGAGGTGGTGCAGAGTCAAGAAGCAAGCGACCGGTTTGCATATCGAGCCAAGTGAGCATTCTGGCGTGAATTTCACGTCTGGGACGCCATTTAAGCACATTTCGCAGACCTTCAATCCTGCTCATTCCGAGGACACATTTCTCCCTGTTCTCGAATCTTTTGGCTATAGCCCATACGGACCGAGAGATTATGAAACAGTATGCAACCTGATTCCCGATCTATTTGGAATTACCGAGTGCACTAGCAAAGAATCCGGCAACAACATCGACGACTCTTCCAGAAGGACGCCGCTGAATTTCTTCCGCGTCCACTACCGTCCTCCAAAATCTTACGTTTCCACATCCTACGATCAATGCACAAGCAAGGGCTCGTGTAGACAAATTAGTTGAACTCGGGGTTGCGATAGAGTTCGATATCTTCTCACTTTGACACCGATGATTCTATTGGAGGTCGGTTGGCGGTCATATTGTGTAATGCAATTTTTTTGTAACTATGGGTGAAAATCGAACATTCGTTATTTCTGAGATGTCTTGTGCTCCAGGCATATTCCTCTGAAGTTGTATAAGTATTGCGCGGTACGTTTACACTGCCAAAGATCACTTGAATATTCTGACAAGACATCGCCCCGGACTCTTTAGGAAGTAGTGATTAGTCGATTCGTGATCAAAGAAAGCGCGTGCCAAGCGAGGTTAAGCGCCGGTCCACAATTTATTACTTACTTGTAGATAATGGGCAGAAATTACATTGGCATGTAGAAACGCTCGAACAGTAATAATTAGTAAAGTCCTTCTAACCAATCGCATATAAAATATACAACAACAACCAAGTCCCAAATCGAAAACGTGAAAGTTTATTTAGTACCCTTATAAAGTGCGGCATGTGCCTAATTACAGCGCGTATGGGATGCGTCAAAGGAGGGAACCTAAGAGGGCAAAAATCACTCAGCCAACATTGAATATTGAGTCTACAGCCGCGTGAGCTGCACAAACTATCGTAATATTCCAAATAAGACACTGATTGACTGCGCTTCAATTCAGGCACATTCTCTACCCATCTTCACGCCATCAACACGGACAGTCCATTTCTAAGTCTCGCATTCAGTGGTTCATTAAAATTTGAACTTAAATCGCGTTCAGGATTAGAAGTGTTGTATCGACAGCTGCCTAAAATCAAAGATTTCAAAGCAAAAACAATATATTTCGCATACACATAGCATACGTTTGAAGAGGAGACGTAATAAAAGCGCGCTGAATAAATCATCATAGAGGGTTGGATAGAGGTTAGGTATAGAGATGCCGGCTCGCATATGTCAGGGAGGGGGATATTTCAAAGACAGCATTCAGAAGACTTAAAACTACATTGGGAGTTTAGATCCCACTCAAAGTAACCACGATCGCATAGTTGCCTCATCTAACTTGGCGTTCGCCTCGAATTTCACTTCTCCCTCTCCGTGTTTTATCATCTTGCGCTTGATTTCCTGGGTCTATAGGCAACAGTAGTGGTAGGCAATGGCAGTGAAAATGAGATGCTGAAGCAGCAGCGCGCTTTCAAGAGAAGGGCAGCTTACCTCCATGATATGCTCTTCGATACTGTTTTCCACGACGAGATGGTACACGTTGACAGGTTTCTCCTGCCCAATGCGGTGCACCCGAGAGATCGCTTGTTCCTATTGTAAAACAATTCTTGATGAGAAATGTATGCGTTACATGAAAGTGGATACAGTAGATGTACCTCGAAGAATGGATTCCACCATGGATCCATGAGTATAACACTGTTGCAAGCCGTTATATTGAGACCTTCGAACAAGCACGTATTAGGATCCAGTATCTCTGCTCGAATGATTAAGTAAGGCTTACCCGTTCCACCTGCTTTGATTGAAATGATGATGACGGTACATTCGTCGTCCTCTTTGATTTGCTGCAAGGCTTGCTTTCGAAGCTTTGCATCCATATCGCCAGAATCTGAAAATCAAAAATCAGATCATGCTAGACGATAACGAAGGGAACTAACGAACATTCAGTCCAGCATATATTGGCTCGGACGAGAGCCGTGGTGACTATTGGAATAAGCCTAGTGAAATGCGTCTGTTTTGAAGAGGAGGAGAGAATTTGTCAAACACTGCTCCAAAATAACTTCCATATACTAACAAAAATGATCGTTTTCTCCCTCGCTTGACGCTCTGCTAGGATCTTGGACATGGCACATATCCTGGACGATTGATACTCCTTGCGGAAAATGCCACTGGTCGCGGTCGAAAATATGGCGCATCTAGACGGTAGAGAATAAACATTGGTAAGAATCAAAAATTTGATTGAATATCATATTTACCTTTCCTCATATTCTTTGCCATCTTCGTTGCCCAAGATGCTGCCTTCGATTATTTCCGACACAAGAACCGGGTGATCACAAACTACATGCTCGCAAACACAGGTGAGCTCAATTCAACATCACGGTTACTTACGTTAAATAAAAACTTGCCTTGCCGCAAACGAGTGATCTGAGCAAAATTACTAAGCTTCAAACCTCTGATGTACTGATAGACGGCTCTCTCCCAATAGGTCAACTTAACATCGATGACATGATCTTCCCGAGGTGGTAGTGGGACCAGCGGTGTACCATCTCCGGTGATATCATCGCTCTTGTTCCGGAAGATGAAGAACGAACCATGTACTACCTGCAATGCGTCGCATATAATCAGGATCAATGCAGAAGAGACTGCAATGGAAATGAAAAGGCGTACGCTAAGCATGTGCTGCGCCACTGGGTCCGTGATCTTTCCTTTCTGTCGCTTCGAGTATATCTTCCTTTCAAAAACAAGGCGGTCATGGAGCTTCTCATAAGTAACCCCCAGGAATTTGAGCAGAGGATAATAATCCAAGTAAGAATTCTACACCGATCAATATGTCAAGACTTGCCGAGCCAATGTTCAATTTTGCAAAGAAATAGTACGTACTTGGGCAGGCGTTCCAGTAAGACACAGCGCATGCTGCTTTTTAATAGCCCACACCGCGTCAGCAGTCTTCGTTGAAGGGTTCCGAAACTGGTGCGCTTCATCTACAACGTAACACAGCTCGGATGTCAGTCTTCATTTATTCACTCATTGAGAGATTGAGAGAACAGAAAAGCGGAGAAGAGAAACGATTCAAATTCACCAGTTATGACTCTATACCAGTCATGCTGGAAAAGCGGCCAGTATTTCTCTGCTTTTGTGTGGTCTGTCTCGGCCTCCGCGTTAGGCACGAAAGCTTCGTGTTGACGCTGTAACTGTGTGTAGGTGCAAAGCTGTTCATAAATCGATAGATCGATGAAGTGATCATAAAAATTGACTGCTACAAGCAAGGAGACCATCCACAGTAAGGCTTACCACGATGTCTACGTCTAACACTGTATAGGTATCCACGTCAGAGATCTTAAGTAAGAGCTGAATTGGATATCAAAGAGGCTTTATATTCACATAATTTGGTTGAATAGCTATCGTAATAGCATACTTTCAAGTGAGGGGAAAATTTCTTGACTTCTGCGAGCCAGTGATCCATAATCCCTTTGGTAGGAACGACCACTCTATACCGAAAGTCCCATTAACATGCCGAATAGATGAGGAGAATGGTTCACATACAATGTTGCTCTAGCTCCTTCAAAACCATCAGGCGGCGGATTGCGCACGATCAGTGCAATGGACGTCGCAGTCTTCCCGCACCTATTTAGTGTAAAATAGTATATCATGAAATCCCGAAAGCGACAACCAAAAACGTACCCCATGTCGTACGCGACAACATACCCGACATTATTGACCGTATCTGTGCCACATACTGTCTCGCCTTGTTCTCTCGCCACGAGGAGATGCAGATCCGCTGCTTGGAAGGGCCTCAGCCGCTGCCCGTTCCTGAAGATGCCAGTGGCGCCGTCGTGCTCAAAAAACGGGCGCTCTTCGGCAGCCTGTGCCTGTGCGGGCCGAGCTTGTGCCCGGCCTTGAACCTGAGGCTGAGGCTGAGACGAAGACGGCGGCGTCACGCTCTGCGGAAGATCATCCAACACATCGAATTCCAGGTCCTCCTTCTTAATAGGCGGCCTCGAGCCGAACGTCGCCGGGGTCGCGCCGCTGAGTCTGGGACGGCTTTGGGACGACAGACGCCTGTTGATTATGTTGGCAGCTTCTGCGGCGGGGTCGAGCTGAGGAGGGACGGTGCGCGAGGAGGAGGGACTTTCATTTGGGCTGCGATTGGCTTGGATGGAGAATGCGCCTTGCGCGGGAATAAAGTCGGGGAAGGTGGTTGAACGAGTGCTTGGGCGAGACCGTAAAGGTGTGGTTGGTGGTGTGGCCAAAGGATTGACAACTGGTTCTTGTTTAATGGCACGGGAACCGGAAGCCTGAATATCGCGATGAGCATGAGCATGAGCATCGCATAAGGTCATGAAATGTAATCTAACAGGTGTGTTGGGACTGCCAAGTCCAGAGAAAAAGGCTCGAGGCCTAGAAGAGGCGGGTTCTTCACGCGACCGAGATGTCGCGGGAGGTGAGAGTGCAGCGTTCTGTCAGGTTAATTTTAGCGATCGTGGTCTACAACGTCAAGTAGAACTTCTTCAGTAGTGCTTACAAGTATGCTGCGTGGTGGAGGAGTCAATGACGGGGACGGATACGCCAGAACTCTCCTCGATGTCTTGTTCACAGGCGTGACAGGCTAAAAGAAAGACGCGATTTCGATGAAGCCCATTGTCATTGGACATTCAGAAGCCAGTGGCACGACACGACTACTCACCGTCTGCGCTTGCGATACGCGTCTGGCTGGCGTTCGCGGGGTGTCGCTGCCATCTTGTGAGTGCCCTCTTGTGGGTTGATTAGCGCGAGCGGGCATGGGTGGCTAGTAGATCCTAGATGCTGTCGCGTCTGTCCCGCGTCGCACTACTGAGAATGCCACCCGCGGGCACTGCTGAAGAAGTGGGGGAAAGAAAGAAGAGAAACAAAGGAAAGTTGGAACCCCTTCCCCGGCCTGTTAGATCAGATTGGAGCGCTTTTAACCAAAACCAGGAGAGGATTGACTTCGGGCTCATTGCTCAGGGACTTCCTCCATCTGGGTTCTCTTACTTTAAAAGCAAAGACAGTAATCACAATCACAACCAATCCTCGGGTTTCAACCCTCCATTCTCAAATCCTTTGTCCTGTCCCTGTCCATCGAAATTCGAGAATGCCAAGTATGTCATGCATTTGCCCGAATGGAGGTTATAGCACTCGGATAAGAGCTTTCAACATAAACTCTCAGAGTCGAGGTCAAATAAACGCTGAATATATGCCAGTGAATACATGGTAATCCATGTGGTACCGCCTTAATCGTGAGTCACGACCTTGAGCCTGCAGGCAACAGAAGCCTGGACCTTATCCAGTCGAAATATGGTCGAAATGGAGGCGAACGATGGCTCAAAAGAGAATGTTGAGCGAGATGTTGAAGATGACGATGATTCAAGAAGACAAGGGCAATAATACCGGGACTCGGCAGTCGCGAACGACGCTCGGAAAGTAGCGACGACTTCGTGCACGCGTTGCCCTCCAACGCCACTATTCTCCAACCATTCTCTGCGAGAACTTCACATCGTTTCATTCTGACGTGTAAAGACAAAAGCACTCCACAGTAAGTACTTCATTGTAGCAGCAAAACTCCAGTGCACCGAATTATGGGTTAACGCGTCTTATTGTATGCGTCTTACTTAGTGCCAGGACTAGTACGAGTTTAATTCAAGATCTGGGTACAATAACCTGCATCATAAAGTCACTCAGCTTTAAATGTCAAAGCTTCGATCTAAAATCTTGAACTATACTAATCCTACCCGCCGACGCTTTGCTAGTTATTTGGTGTCATGGACTCAACATAATGGATTCAACATAATAGACTCGACGGCAGTCCGATAGGTACGTACATAGACATAGTTTATTTCCCCTCTATCACAATAAAAGCCAAAGACCGCACGATTTAAAATAGAAGACTATATTCTGCCAATGTGATGTGAAGATAAAGATAAGTAGTACAATTTAATGGAGTGTGGATAATTGCATTGCATGGAAACAGCGGCGAAGTCGGACTACGGAAAACAAATGGTGAAAGAAAGGGTTCATGGAAATGGTGCTATACATACATGGATTTAGACAGATTGCTGATTTTTGACAGATGGAAAGTAAGTAAGGTGCGGGCGATGGTTAAACTTGAAGTGTCCGAGCTTTATGTAGAAAAATAGATAGATAGATGATGGCAGCACTGCCGCTAGGGTGACTGTTGCGATGTAAAAGGGCGCAGTCTAATGATTCGATTCTAGAGGTCTAAGGCGGAGGCGAGGCGAGGTACCATTATGGTTTTGCTGAGGCATTTGAGGAGGTTGACAGTCCGAGTCTAGGGATAACAGGAAAGGGTCATCTTCTGTCAGCGGCTGCGCGATAACAGACTTAGCACAGGAATAAATAGCTTACTTCAGTTTACCTCCTATAGACCTATAGATTACGTAGAAGCTCAACGTTAGCATGCGTTCAAATGCAGTGCTTCAAAGCGATGATAACGAAGGAAAATGAAGAGGACTAGATGACTGACTTTAGCAGGTGGATATCAACGCGGAAGTGCTTCCACCCGGACGACTTGTCAAGCTTGACACGACGTTTGTTGATGATGACTCTTTGTGCTTGTGAGCAGTTTTGGTCGGACACGTCCGAGTCCCGAGATGAGGCCTGGACGTGAGCCTCGGGCCCGGGTGTAGGTTCCCTCTCAGGTGAAGGCGCTCGTTTGTGGTCAGGTTGTTCTACGCAATAGTAACAAAACAAGGTCAGCTCGGGGTATCCATAACTTCTGTACAGAAAACAAGGTAATATAACGATGGAAACACGCACCCAAATAAATCGAATGCTCATCCCACGAAATAACCGTCGCCCCTCGCAAAGGCGAAGACTTCTTCTGCCCACCATGCCCGTACCAGTACGGCTTCGGCCCCCATGCGCATGGCTCCTACGCTGGCTGCGCCTCCTCTTCCGCTCATCGAACACGTGCGGCGCAATGCCACTGATGACCTCCCGCGGGGTGGGTTTGAAGTTGGCGATCGCCTCTGCGGTCGTGGCATACACCTTCGCCATGCGCTGCAGCGACGGGCCTGCGTTGAGGATCTGGTTTTGCGTTTGTAGATTGGGATGAGGATAATTAGGAGGTCGATTTCCTCCGAGTCGGCTTGCGACTGCGGGAGGCTGCTGCGTGCTCGTCGTCGTTGTGGTACTAGTGCTGACTAGAGATAACTGGCTCGGAGAGCTAGGGAATGAGATTACAGTGGCAGCAGCAGCAGTATCCAGCACGCCAGCCATGCGTCCTTCTGTCCGATAAGCAAGTGGCAGGAGATGATGATGGAAGAAGGTAGGTAGGGAACCAACCAGCCACGGGCAATATATTAAGACGGCTTTCGTTCGTTGCGTGCGTCGAGTCAAGGATAAGGGGACTTAGCGGCGCTATTTAATTGAATGCCCCTTCGATCCAATAGATGGCATCAGGTACAATTATCCCTTTCATGAACCCGAATCGTGATGAGGAATGGCGTTTTGGAAACCGTCGAACTGCGAAGCACTGCCGCCATGCCAGCCATTTACTGCATGGCATCACGCTCATAGCGCTTGATCTCCCGATGTCATTTCATACGACATCATAGGTAAATATAAGGTCCAGGAACGTTCACCGAGTGATGGTGACATGACAAATGATAACGAGAGTCGTGATGACTTATATTTACACTTAATTTACGCCCCGATACAGACCGACACTTAACGTGGACCAGAACTGTACGGCTCCAACTTTTTCGTTCGGTTACTCCCACCTTCCTATTTCGTCAAAACATATCTTCTCACTGAAAATCTGGGTCTGTTTCGGAGACTGAGATGTATTCTCTCAGTCCATTTCACACAGATGGGCTCATTGGCGGTGAATACTCCATTTCTCATGGTCTGATTGATGTAAATGTAACTTTATAGAAGTTAGGGACACTACCTGCGTTATCCGAGCAATATCATTACTGAACCCGGCGTCACTGATGTGCCGTTTCTGAGTTTAAATCTAAAACAAAGTCAAGATCACGTGATTTAACTTTGCATTGCGTCGACATCTTGACACTTTTGAAGTAGTTTGAGCGAGGGCTCTTCGAGTGTGTTTTGTGATGTATATATTTCAGCTGTGCAATATGTGGTGCTTTGAATTTTGTGGGATCTGAGCTTCTAAAGGGCCGGATTCGGCTTACATTTGGAATTTCACACTCCGCATTACAGTCACTCTGCATTTACACGTAACAGTGGACATCCGAGCGAGTTCAGATGAGGTATTAAACCACTGGATAGAGCCAAAATACATGATTGGAATACTCGAATTATGCCCTATGTTCCACGCAAGTTCGACCTGAAAATAACTCAAAATAACCAAAGGTATCCGTATTGACGAAATGGGATGGTGAAACTAAGCGAACGAAAAAGTTGGAGCCGTGCGGTTCTGGGCCAACGTACACCGAGTACAGTCATGCAGAGTCTTCAAACGCCAGTTTGGGTACAGTTTGGGAGAAATTTAGGGGACATCATTCACGCGTCGAATCTCTGTCCGAAGATGACCGATACGTAGATGCAAGAATAAGCACAGAATCATCGATCGTTCAAACTTCACACAGGTCTATTAAGACTCCTTTGAATGGCTTTGGAGTAGCTCTAGTCTAGAAGATGGTCGCGCTGTGTCAAGCAGAGACCGTAATGTGGGAAAACGAGAGCAAAAGTAGAGACATACATTCGAACAATCGTAACCCATTACCAAACGCGTTCAACGATGCCGTTTTTTGACAGTAGGGCTGCATAGCATTGGGAAGTTGCAATGCGGAGGTTGGATACTTGATATGTATAGACCACAGCGCAGTGAGTGATATGGACGATAACGAGATAGAGGCAGGGGCCGGGGAAAGGAAAGGATGAATCAGAACTTGACTTGTTCCGCCGCTTTCTAGTTTTTAGTGTCATCTCGTAACGCTCCACACCAACAAAAGATATGAAATGACCCGCACACTAATGTCAGTAATCAATTTATACCCTCAGTGCGAGTGGAAAAACGGATCACGACGCACTGGCGGTTTTTGCCTTTTGTCGTTATCTGGGTCGTCCACGTCTCCCACTCCCACTTGAAATGGATTGCCGCCACCCGTCGACGTCTGCCATCCATCTGAATCTCGCCACAACTACTACTTGGGCTTTTCTTTTTCATATTGGCCTGGAGTAAACTGTAAACGTTCGTGTTTCTGTTCGGGTACACGAACTTCGCAGAGGCAGTATCTGCCGCGATAGAGTTGAGTTGATTTTTCGCGTCAAGTCCAACTCATTCAAGTATCACTAGAACGTTCGAGGTGACAAGCTGTCGACGCCTACATATCTTTCCTATTAATGAATGACGAGAACGAGCTTGAGAATGCTTCGGCAAACTAGGCTCGTCAGCGATAACTTATCACACGTGTCGACCTTTCAATCAGTGAGATAAGCAGTAATTGTTCCAGCCTCTTTCCTGGTCCCAGATCGCAGCCTAACGAAACCGCACTTCTGATGCCTTCTGGTTTGGTCGAGCTTCAATCCTTGCAGGAGGTCGAGATAAAAATCAAGAGGTATGGCGCCGAAGATGAGATCCACTAGTTCTCCCACATTCGACTCGTCATCGTGCCTCGAGAGCTTGCAGAGCTTGTGGCAGAAGATCTGCGTACGAAAGAACCTGCCAATGAGTGTCAATTAGATGATCATGACGACACAGATAGGCAAGAGCTTACTTGCGCTTCGATCCACTGCTAACGACACGATCGTCAAGTGCTCAGTGAGCTTAACTATCCGGCGATCTAAGACTGCCTCAATGGCACCAGACCGTCTATCCTTATGCTGTAAAGATCGAAAGTTAAGTAGAAAACTCCTGAAATGACGTACGGATATTATATTTCTGACTGGTAAGTACCAGAACAGCTGTAGCAGAGCTAGGAGCTTCTGGTGCCGTTCACTTGTCTCCGTATGGGAGCAGTAGAGAATGGCTGTCGCAGCCTTTGACTCTGGTCGCAATAGTAGACGCGCAAAGCACTAATAAAACGAATAAACAAGGTGCTATCTTATCCTGGACGAGTTTGGCTGCTGGAAGACGCAGACACGTAGCCCATTCGGCAAGCGATTTCGCCATGGCATGAGCCGGACAGGAAAGACTAAAAGTACAAGCTTGCGAGATCCATCTATATTCGTATTTCCAGGCCCAATGAAATCAATCGAGTGAGTTTCGATTTTGAACTGGAATTTGAAAGAGAAGAGCAGAAGATCTTCAATGTCGTTCAGGACGTCGTGGAGAAAAGTGAGGGATAGTGAGGGTCAGGGTAGAAGGACACCGCTTGGCGTTGTCGGATATCACCAGCACGATGTGTGGGAATATTTGTTACTATTAATAGGGCACGCGCCCATTCTAGTTTGCAAGTTCACCTTGACCACACCCACAAACGCGACCTTAACTACAGAGGAGCCAGAGTATAAGCTTTTTGAACTTCAAAACTACATTTCCTTGAAATCAATCCATGCTTCCTGGAAAAATCTCGTTGCTGACATCGCAGAAGACATTGACATCGGCGACCTCTTCACATTATTGCGTGAAGCACCACGGTTAGAAGAAACCATACTTGAAGAGAGCCTTATGTTTTTATGCATCCTTTACCGACGGCCTTGAGCTGATACCCATGCTCAAGGCCATCCCTTCCCTCACCTCTCTACGGCAACTACAGCTCTGATCTGGGTTTTACGACTGAGAATCTTTTCAAGCGCCTCTCTCAGACCTCCCAAGGACGACCTCTTGATGAACGTTCAGAAATTACTATTATAGTCAGATTTCTTCCCATTCTCAAACCCTTCAACTATTCCCCAAAATTTCCATAGGACTGCAAAAAAATCCGAGATCTTATTTTTGGCATTGTCGAGTGTTCGGACACAGAGTCTAGCAACAATGTTGATCATTCATCCAGGAGGCTGCTCTATTTTTAGGCTGTTTTACGAACCAGGGGGCGAGTATTGCCGCATTCCTCCTCCGGAGTTCAGCGCAGAGACAGCGCCTTGTAGATTTTGGGATTAAATTCGAACTCTTTGAAGTTCCACCTTGACTCTAATGACAGAGATTCCAATGACAATGACGAAGATGACGCAGTGACAATAGGGAGGCTAATTCTTTCTTCTCTCCCTGCCACTTATTGTTTAGACAGAAGAGTAATTGGTATTGTGTATATGCGTGAAAGTAGGTAAATTTAGCCGAATTGTTGGTCATGTTAGATAGTTCCCGCTGCGTTCAATGGATCAGAATAGGTATTTGGTTTCATTGTTTTGACTAAAATGGTCGCAGTGGCTTTCTAGAATCTACTGCTGCAGATGTGATTTTACATTACGCTAATCCTTTCTGAGTTCCTCTGTTCTGTTGTTTGAATGATGTGTCTACTTGATATTCCCACGGACACTGATCGGCGGTGGCAAGCGCCGGTGAAAAATTAAGCGCTCAGCCCTGACCTCTTAGGAAAGGAAGGCGATGGATCATGTGGTCTTCGGTGTAGTTGCATGGGGCTGAATGCACACTAATGTGCGTATGTGTTACTACAGGCCCTAATACATGATCACCGTCACGAGGCCAGTCCACTAGAACAGTCACTAAGTCGGCCCCCCGATAATGAAAGGAATGATGATCAGAAGATAAGAATAGCATTTATACATGTGATCTATTCCAGTCAGTGAGATAAACTATCTTTTCTCAGGCCTGTAAGACGAAGTCTCTCGCCCAGGCTCCCCGCGAATAGCCGACATGGTGCTGGAGAAAGTTACGTCACGTACTTTGAACGTTTATGCAGTCGGCGTAAAGTTGAGGACGTCCGTGGTCGACAGGAACGACGGGATTGGTGGCTGTGTCATCCTCTTTCCACCACGACCACGACGGGCGTTATCCACTTCCCACCACCACTATGCCACCATCCGAGGAATCTACTCCTTTACTTTCAGTGAATGTCGCGGGCCAGGATCACTCCTCGCCCCCTTTTATTTCCTTCGGTCTTACTTCAACATACTTCTAGTCTTTGTTCCTCTAGCTGCAATCGCCCACCATCTAAACTGGGATGTTGACTTACGTTTCGTCTTCAGTCTACTCGCAATTGTGCCTCTCCCAGGGGTAAGTCTTTGGCTTCTGGCCTGCACAATCTCGTATTCAAGACTCACTGACGCTGTTGTTCTAGCTTGTACGTGGCTCAACAAAGCAAGTGTCAGTACTTCTTAGCCAGAAGCCAGCTATTCTGTTCGATACATCATTTGGAGATCTTGTTGAGATCATCGTCACGGTGGTGGCTCTGCTTCAAGGCAAGCCACAATCATTTTTGTCCAGCAGGGTTCTGGCTGATGCATGTCTCTCTACACAACAGACGATGTTCTCCTCATCCGAGCATTCGTACGTTTCGCCTCATATAGTTCTCCGCGCTATTAAACTTATCTCCTTTACAGATTATTGGCTCTGTGCTTGCCAACATCTTGTTTGTCTTGGGCTGCTCGTTCCTAGCTGGTACGTTATTTCTCGCATCTCACTTCACACTTTTGTCCGTAACCTCTATTACAGCTGGCTTCATACGTTCAGAGACAAAGTTCCAGGCTACGAGAGCACAAGCGTGAGCCGTCATATACATATGAAGCTTCCAGTCTTCTCATTCAGGTTATCCTTGATACTTAGCTCAAGTTCCGTGAGTTTACTAAATACATCTTGACTCGATTCCCTTACTCATCTCACCATATATAGCTTATGACATTAGCCGTCTGCACTGGTAAATATTCTCCACAAATTTTCCTTACAGAATGACTTCCCATCGGTATACAGGATTGGTTATTCCCGCCGCATATTCAAGTACCCTGCCAGGTAAACATGACTCTCCAAAATAGAATGGATTATCCGAACTTTCATGGCATATCGTTATAGATACATCCAATAAAGACGGGCTTGTTGTTATCTACAGGGGTACCGCTATCGTTCTTCTAGCAGTATACTTCGCTTTCCTGTACTTCCAGGTGTGTTCTATGCTCGCATAGATATAATATTGTTCTTGCTGACCTGGACCTCTCCCGAATGAGTAGCTTAGGTTCACCCACCAGCCTTATGATAACCGTGATTGGGTCTCTAGTCGAACCAGGGTCGTTAACGGGAACCCGGATGCATCCAGTATGAGCGCTGTTTTTGGCGCAATCTCGTCAGTCTGTTTTCTCAATTTCCTGTCTCGATGGTTGAGTGACGATTTTGTAAAGTTTATTGGTTCTCGGAGTCGTTACATACTTCTGCGCCAAATATTGCAAGTACCGTAGTGTGTTCTCGTGTTAGACAAACCTGACTGACATCATACCAGTGGTCATTTCAATCCAGGAGTTTACAACGAAACATCATACATCAAAAGTCCTGATTGGTTTAATCTTGGTCCCCCTGATTGTACGCTTTTTTCACTTCTTTCGTCTTTCCCTCAACATATGTTTCCTCTTCTCAGGTGAATTTGACGAAGCACATTACTTCTGTTCGTGTCGCTGTCGAGGATGAGATGGAGCTAACCATTATGTATTGCGTTGGAAGCTCAATTGTACGTCCTTAATTTTATTTTGCATGAGAAGGCTGGCTTAACGAGTCCTTGTTGTTCCATAGCGCATTGCTTCCTTTGTTGCCCCTTTGATAATTATCGGTAGTTGGGTGTAAAACTTATCGTTATTTAAATTTTTGCTCCTGTTGACGCTGTACGTTAGGTCCGGCCATGTGTTCACGCTGACTTTCGCCAACTTTGAAACTGTTGTTCTGTTCGTGTCGGTTGTTCTTGTGAATACCCTGATCCAGTTAGTGGACCTTATAGCTCTCTTTGCCATGGGACCTATACTGACATTGTTATCTCCGCAGAGATGGGCGATCTAATTATATGGAGGGTCTTATGTACGCTTCTTGCTTTCTGAACTAATTGGATCTTAATGTTTGCATGATATATAGGCTCGTATCTTTGTACTTTGTTATACTTCTAGCCTGTAAGTATTTCTTGCTCTCGATTATTTTTACTGGTCCACTGAGTCGTTACTTATGCGAATTAATGGGACAGTTGGCATGTCCTCTGGGCCAGCATAGGCTTTTCAAATCTTATCGGGGTAATCTTAGGGCCAATTTATCTTCGTTCTCTGGTCTTCAATAATGCGAAAAATGTAATCTTGACTATCGCAATTGGGTTTAGTGTTGTGATAATCAAACTCTGATTCACCACCTTGTACCCTGTAAAATATAAGATTACGGGCCGTACTGTATTGTCCAGGGTTTAAACTACTATTTTCCATCTGCTTTGCGGCTTAACTGTAACTTAATGCAGATTAGCGTTGCCCCTATTTCAATGCAACACGTGCCAGACGCGTAAAACGCGTTTCAGCACGTGACATTCAATTTCTCTGAGCCCCTGAGCCTTCTGTCACTGTACGATATCCGTGTATCACAGTCTAAATCCGGTACATTTCAAATACCTGTATTTATTCTTGGCTACCACAGGCTACCACATAACTTGAAGAAGGTGATACCGAGATATCTTACCAACTTCCAACGTAGACTGGGTTCGAGTCTACTCAGCGATTGTGCATATGGAAAGTACTATGCGCCGGTCGACTGGTCGACCATAGAACTCTTTAACTGACTCAAGTCCGTTAACGCTCTTGGGCCATGTTTTTATATATCATCATGATTCGTTTTTAATGTCACATTACTTCACGAAGTAGCTAACACGACGAAGCCATGACTCAAGTACACCCCTTGTTTGGCAGGGCTCAACAAGTCGGAAACTACTGCACAATCACCCTTCCCATGTTTTGGGGATAGGAATTGCGGGACGAACATCTTTTCCACGGACCACACTCAACATCGTTCAGTACCCATACTCACGATACTACGCATCATCTCATTTATCATGCCACAATCTGGATCCTCTCAACCACAGTGTGACCCAAAATCGACCATTCACCAGCTGCCTCCCTCGCAGGTATGTGCCATTTTCATTTGTTTTAAGAAAGTTTACAATTGATGAATGCATCGCAGCTCATAGGCCCTAGAGTTAAAGATTGCGAAGAAGGTATAGCATTACTCAACTATGCTACAACTCAGCTGGCCAAGGCGAACAATTCAACTGACCTGGATGATTCGATATCACATCTCCGCCGAGCCAAAGCAAGGCTCCATCCAAGCGGTGATTGCTATCCCGACGCCTTGAACAATTTAGCTTTTGCGCTATCAACTCGATTTACCAATCGAGGTCAGCAAGGAGATCTCGAAGAAGCTATTACACTGCAAAGAGATGTTCTCAAGCTCCGGCATCCTTCTCATCCCGAACGGGCAATATCATTTAACAATCTTGCCTGCACTTTGATGGTTCTGATATAAACAAGCAGGTCGACAAGATGACCTCAAAGAAGCTATCTCTCTACATCGACAGGCTCTCAAAAATTTTCAGCCCGCGATCCCAATCGATGTCTCTCCCTCACAAGCCTCGCAGATGCGCTGCGGATCCAACATATTCAAGGACAGCAGGGCGGTCTAGATGAAGCCATATCCCTGTGCCGCCAGGCCCTGGAACTCCGTCCATCAACCCATCCTGGCCGATGGATGTCCCTCAAAACCCTTGCAAATATAATCTTGATTCGATTCGCACAGAAAGGTTCGCGAGGCGATCTCGAGGAGGCCATTTCGTTGCATAGAGAAGTTTTGAGGCTTCATCCTTCACCAAAACCTACTAGTGATAGCTCACTGAACAGGCTTGCTGCTGCGTTGATCATACGTTTTGAACACGACGGCAAGATCAGCGATCTTGATGAAGCGATCAAATTCCACAGACGTAATCTCGAATTATGCCCCCTGCCGAATCCCGAACGACCCACCCTTTTGGGTGACCTGGCCTCTGCGCTATCAACCAGATTTCGACATGGCGGTCGGCTAGATCATCTCAACGAAGCCATTTCGTTAAACAGACAGGCTTTGAAGCTTCTTTCTCACCATAGTCGACCCCGCGCTCTCAACAATCTCGCAAATGCATTATGTGTTCGAGTTGAGGAAGGCGATTCTACTCATCGAGGAGATCTCGATGAAGCCATCTCTTCTCTGAGAGAAGCTCTCGCCATCTTTCCTCCAGGGCACCCAGATCGATTATCCACCCTCAATAATCTTGCAAATGCGCTGGTAATCAAAGCAAAACGACTTGACGAAGATCACGAAGGCCACCTAAACGAATCGATTTTATTATTTACGCAGGTTCTCCGGCTCCGTCCTGCTACACATCCGGATCGATTTATGTCCCTCGTCAGCTTTGCTAATGCGCTGCTCAACAGATTTTATCAGAAAGGTCACTCCAGCGATCTCAATGAGGCCATTTCGTCTTACAGACAGGCTCTCGATATCCGTCCCTCACTTCATTCCAATCGATGCTTGTATCTCTATGCTCTAGCAGACGCCTTGTCTGTTAGATTCAAAGAAGGAGGTCAACAAAAAGACCTGAACGAGGCCATCTCGTTGTATAGACAGTCGCTGGAACTCTTGCCCACAGCTCATCCGAGTCGAGTCGATGCACTCAACGGTCTAGCTATTGTAGTGCTGTCAAAATTTGAGCAAGGAGGTCGGCTTGAAGATCTCACAGAGGCGATCGTTCTATACAATCGAGTTCTTGAATTTTGCCCACCCCCTCATTCCAATCGATACGAAGCTCTCAACGGTTTGGCGATTGCGCATTGTGCCCAATTTGAAAAAGGCAACGGCCAGCGCGGCGATCTCGATAGAGCTATTTCACTACACAGACAAGCTTTCGAACTTCGTCCACCACCGCATCCCGATTACGCTACATCGCTTAACAATCTTGCGGCTACGCTATCCACCCGATATAGCTATTACGGTCAAAAACGTGATCTTGACCGAAATCATTGAATTACATAGACAAAGTCTTGAGTTTCTCCCATCCGTGCACCCAAAACGACTAGCTTCCCTCAACAATCTTGCCTCAGCACTGTCGACTAAGTTTTCCTCAGAAGGTCGCCTGTTGGACATCAATGAATCCATACAATTAAGTAGACAGGCACTTGCGCTATTCCTCCGGCGGATCCACCCCATCCTAATCGACCGCTTATTCTGACTAATCTCGCCTATGCACTGTACACTAGGGTCGAAAAAGCTAATCATCAGGATGGACTTGATGAAGCTGTTTCGTTACTCCGAGAGGCTCTCAGGCTCTTCCCAGCGGAGCACCCCGACCGAACCAGCACCCTCGTTTGTCTTGCAGACACATTGTTCCATCAAGTTCGGCAAGGCGGCCCCACAGGGTATCTTAATGAAACTATCGCATTACACAAAGAGGCTCTCCAGCATCGTCCCGCGCCCCATCCAGGCAGAGCTGATTCTTTGGCATGCTTGGGCGACTTATATATGTATTCATACTCGTTAATTCAGGCTTCAGGTGATGACGAGACGACTTTGTTGGAAAATGCGATGTCTTCCTATTCGACAGCTCTCCAATGCGCCTGTCCGAGTCCATCTCGACGATTCAACATCGCAAACATATGGTCGGATTCAGCTGATAAAGCTCAGCATTCCTCGGCGGCGGTGGCTTACGACTGTGCATTGCAAAATCTATCCGAATTGGCATCTCTTAGTCTTGACGTGCAGTCGCGCCAGGAAGTGTTGCGTGCTCGCAGTGATGGAATAGCTAGAAAGGCCGCCTTGTACGCCATCAGACAGGGCCATTTTGGCAAAGCGATCGAATATCTGGAGGCTGGACGAGCCATTTTTGGTCTAGGGTGCTGCATCTTCGATCGCCCTTCGATAAACTATCCGATGTTGCTCCAGAGCTCAGCAAGCGGTTACGGGAGATTGCCACTGAGCTGGAGAGTAGTTCTCATCGTGAAACCTTTTCCGACAATCTGGATAATCGGAAAAAGATGACAATAGAGGCGAAAACTTCACGACTTGCACATCTTGATGAAGAGTGGCGGAAGGGTGTTGATGATGCACGAAAACTGAAAGGTCTCGAAGATTTCTTGCGCCCCCTTCGTTTGTCGTCGATGCAAGCTGCTGCCTCTGAATGCGCGGCTGTCGTTCTGATTCCAGATAACTCTAGCAGTCATTGTTTGATCATGACATCGACAAATGTCCATCATATCGACCTTCCGACTTTGCCGAGTAGCAAGTTACGCATCCTGGTTGAATCAGTGAAACGAGCGTCTTCACAAACAACTGTACGATACACCTTGATCGATGAATCCGTCTTTCCCTCAAATATGGCTGATGTCTTTCGTGATTGGTTGCTTCCAGTCGAGGAGCGTGGGTCGAGACAATCATCGAGTTTAGCCTTATCTTCGGATAGCATTTTTAAAGCAGTTTTGAAGACCCTTTGGGATGGGTTGGTGAAACTTGTCATTCAATTTCTTGGTATACAGGTCGGTATTGCGTATATGGAACAACATCGTTGCACTACGACTCACGGATGTAAATGTTATAGAAATCGAAGAATCTGCAGAAGTTGCAATGGTGCCCAACAGGTCTATTCACGTTTCTCCCTATTCATGCGGCTGGGTGTTATGATCCAAAGTTGGGCGAAGAAGAATCTACATCGGATTACATTGTCTCATCTTACATACCGACAATTGGAATACTGCTTCCAGCACACGAGGACCGCACTACTCAGAGCAAGCCATTCAAGATGATGGTCGTCGTTGATGCCAATCGATTGCGCTCTGCCCTAATAGAGTTGGAAAAGATCAAAAATCGAGTTCCCAATAATTGCTTGACGACGTTGGGAAACACACCGGATACTCCAGCTCTTGTGGACGCAGTCTATTCCGAGCTTTCGACAATGACTATAGCACACTTTGCCTGCCATGGGATGCAAGACAAGTTCAACCCACTTGATAGCGCCCTTCTGATGGATGACGGACAGCTCAAGATCTCAAAAATATTGCAACAATCTCTTCCGAACGGATCGCTCGCCTTCCTTTGTGCGTGCGAGACAGCCATGGGGATGCCAATGTTCCAGACGAGGCCATGAGCATTGGAGCCAGCATGCTATTTTCTGGGTTTCGCAGTGTCGTTGCTACTATGTGGTAAGTTTTTGATATAACCTATCTGGCATCGGGGGATCATGATTAATGGGATTCATTGCTTCAGGAAAATGACTGATGCAGATGGACCTACTATCGCAGATGCCTTCTACGAGGAACTCTTTCAAAGCTCTGATGGGGAGCCTGCGCTCTACCCCGACCTATGTAGCTCTTCCTGGGCGCTCCATGCCGCAGTCAAGAAACTGAGGACCTCGGGGGTCGAGTTCCGGCGTTGGGTCCCATTCATACATCTGGGAAAGTGAGACCGCAGCAGTAGCACTTCATGCTTTCAATTTTTTCAATAGTAGCGTACTGCGTATGGGAAATAACATGTATTGTCAGTGACTTCCAAGAGTTTGAGTGATTAGAATGAAACATACAAGTTATATGAATCCTACTTGAAAATTGAAAAAAAAAAATCATAATATGATGCTAAGCTTGAGTTTGTTGAAACCAACACAAAATTTGAAATTGCAATTTCTTCCGTTCCGCAACCGTTCCAGCAGTGCATTGCAGCTCTGACACCTTCCAAGGCAATAAGCCCCGTCAATGGTTTACATACCGCAAATCGTGCGCAAGTCTACGACACCCGAGTTCGCTAAGATGATTGTCACGTCCTGAATCTCTGCGGGCTTGGAAGCTTCCTCGTTCCCCCGATTTTTTCCAGATACTCTGGTGTCTTGAAGTCGTTCAAGAGCAATTTATGGCAACTTATTGGGATTCGGCAAACCTAGCGGTCGGGCTTCAAGCGGGTTCAGGACCCTGAAGTGTCAAAGTCAGGGCACTATGTTGATACAAATCCTGATTTCAGCGCCAACTTTCACACAGCAACTTGTGACTTAATGTTTGCAGTGTTTGCATATTCAAGACGATAAGCCAACAATATTGGTGGGCGCAATCATTGTTTCCTCACCGTTTCTATCCAATATCTCTGACGACAATAGACAGGTTGACAATGTCAGGTGTCGGTACGACGGTGGTCAATGGGATACAAGAAATCTCAGCACTTTTGCCCCTCCTTGGAACTGAGCAATGTGAAGAGCATGTCGGGTCTGCACTTTATAAAGGGTTCATCTATGTCTGCATTTCCCCCATCTCTATCTTCGGAAGCCTTGGAATAGTCAAAGCAGGATTCAACGTCTTCCTGGCAAGTCTCAACATCCAGTCAATGCGCTTCCTCGGCGCGAAGAAGCTGAACGATGGCGGATTCCGCCCAAAGGGAGCGGTGGCACCGATGATTGCGTTGGATCCCAAACATCCAAATCGATTTCTGGTGGAGAGCAGGCTGGAGACAATGCTGGCCGATGAAAACATCGAGAATGTAGGGGATTTGACGGTCTCGTGGGACGAGGGAAATTTCTTGTGGAATTTCAAGCTTGTTCTGTTCACCTTGCTCAGCACACCGCTTGGATTGGCACCTTATCTTTTCATTATCCTTAAATCACGCAGTCAGCTTGAAGGCGACGATCCATTTTTTTCGCAGGTTGGGGATTTCCCATTATGCGTATATTGGGGTCGGCGCTCTGCGTCGTCGTTGTCCAGTTCCTCATTCAAATACGGGTCCTCGTCATCATTAGAATGAGATTACTCTTCATGTCCGTCGATCGGATGGCAAAGGATATGAACATCAATCTAGACTCCAAACAACACAACCTATCGTGGAATTCCCACTCAACGTCGGAAACGTGCATATGGGACCTGGAGAATTGGCTCATGCTCTATGGTGACGAAGAAAAGAATGGGACGAACATCAAACGCTGTTTCGAAGCCGCGCGTCGCAGGCAGTTTCCCCCCAGAATCACGCCTAACAAAGTTCATTAGGCCTTCGGCGGACTTCCTCCTCCACATACTGCTTGCTGTCGGGCTTATTCTTACCGTCATTGGATATATAGGCTGTTTTAATCTCGTTTCCAATGCGTCGGGGACATCAGCCGGACCTGTGATATGGGTAGCATTAGAAGCCCTGCTCTCTGTTCTTAGGATAATCGTTTGGGCGTTCAATCCATCATGGGACGATTCGAAGGGCATCACATTCAACCTCAAACTCGCCTCTCATGCCCCTCTGATAACTTGCTGCAAGTCTGACGACGATATCAAAGCTGATGGGATCGTTTCGGTAGCCAGAGGCAATAGCTTCCTTGAAGAAATGGTCGCATATACTGGACCTTTACCCTCTTTCAATTGGAACAATGTGGCGCTATACTATATCCTAACAGCCGGAGATGCGCCTACACCCTGTCCAGCAGACGCTTCTCTACATGCAATACTTTACGTCGTCATATCTGACTACAAGGAGCAAACATGTCGCGTCCTGACAAAGCGCCCTGGCGATGACAACGCATTCGATATATACGTATCCTCACTCGAGTCTGATCCCAGAAGCACCGTGCTCAACGTCAAATTCAAGACCACGAATGACGGGAAACGTATACTCACGCTTCCGAAGACGCATTCCTTGACCGCGGATACCAGATTTATGGAGGAGTTAGCAAGGCACTACAATAAGATACTGTCGCAAGTTCAGAAAAGAAGGGAAAATGTTAGGTTCCGTACTACATGGAGTTTGCGGCGGCCCGATGAGAAGACTCTAAAAGAAGAGCTCGAGAAGGGAAGAGGAGGAGGAAGAGCTCGAGAAGGAAAAGGAGGAGGAAAAGCTTAAGAAGGAAAAGGAGGAGGAAAAGCTCAAGAAGGAAAAGGAGGAGGAAGAGCTCAAGAAGGGAGGGGAGGAGGAGCTCAAGAAGGGAGAGGAGGAGGAAAAAGAGGAGGAGGAAGAGGAGGAAAAGAGGAGGAGGAGGAGGAGGAGAAGGAGGAGGAGGAGGAGGAGGAAAAGGAGGAGGAGCTCGAGAAGGATGAGGAGGATAAAAAGAGCCAGGAGGGCAAGGGAGGGAGTAAACGAGAAGGATACGGACGAGGAGTCAGTGGGCAAAAAGAACGAGAAAGATGGCGATGAGTCAGAAATATCGGAGATAGGTCAAGGCGATGCATCTTCAATGGTAGAGGAGAAAACAGATGAAGGTCACAAGGACGAGAAGTCAGAGGAGGTAGGCGCGGAATCGGATAAAGAGGACGATGGGGTTTCGGAGGCTGCAGTTTCGGAGTCTGGGAGCTCAAAAAGGATGCCGCAGACCACAGGATCTCGATGGAGTACCAAAGAAGCAGTGCCCAAGGCAGCGTTACCTGCGACTCACGCCAGAAGACGTTGTCTACATCCGCCAAGGCCAGGTGGAGAGACGGTGGAGAGAATTATTCGAACGCCTTGAAGAATGGGTCGAGATTTTCATTGCGCTCTACAGTGAGGAACTGTTGCAAGACGTGCCCCCGGATCTGGTCTTTCAATCGGGCGAATCAGTAACCCTTGTTCAGAAGTATGAAGCCAATGAGGTCGAATACCTACTCATTGAATGTCGAACTCGAATGGAACATCTTCTGGATTTTACCGGCCAAAAGTGGAATTCCTTTGTTCAAATTCACCATGGGCATATGGTGACAGCTGTGTTGGAACATATGTTTCCTGAGGCAGAGACCAAGAAGCTGGATCGCAAAGACAAATTGCTCGACGACGATATGAAACACTACCAAAGGAGCAGAAGGGAGAAAATGCGCGCCAGACTGGCTGCTGAGTGGCAGAGGCTCCTTCAGTACACAGTTGGATCCAGGTTGGAGAGAATACGAACACGCCTGGATGCAAACGGCAAATTGACTCAACAGAGAATTCAACAAAGAAAAATACTACGATGTAGAGTCGGAACAGCTTCTTGGGAATTGGAATGACCGCCTGCAACTCTTTGGAAAGGGAACATCAACACTAGCCAATCAACTACCTAACAATGGGGGCTATATCCATCAAATATCGTCTTCTAGTATCCACGAAACTCCCACAGATGACCAGACCAACAACATTGATAAGAGTGACGCCGTGAGTCCCGAGTACAAAAGAATATGGAGAAACGATTCGAACGAGGCTTCGATGAACTTGGTCGCATCTTGGACGAAACAAATTCTGGTCGTAAGAGCATTCTTACCGCCGACTTTGATAGCATGAAAGATAGATGTCGGAAGAGGGCGCACCAACTGTTTTCCAAAATGAAAGATCAGTCGGAGGAATTCATGGCATTGGACAGCAGCGAATATCTAATCGCCGATGTTCACGACAAACGGATATACTGGAGCAAGGATGGCCTTCAAGAACGCCGACGCATGATGGATAGAGCCCACAAGTATCTCATGGTCTCTGATACGTCCATCGACAAAGTGGGCGGCGCCCAAAATATGATTCGGGCACTAAGGATAAGCCAGGAGTTTTCCTTCCTAGACTTCACCGAATCGACCAAGCTCAGTGCTAAAGACGTCAAACAAGTTGTGAAAGATCTCAAGTCGTTGTCTGGAGTAACCTTCAGGTCGCCAGATGGTGGCGACGCAATACAGAAAGCAGTGCTCACCAATGTAAGAAATGCCATGCAGGAGAAGAAAGATACATGCTTTTATCAGAACGTGTACGCCACCGATCATTACCGGAAGGGCCGTCCATATCTTATCTTCCCATATCCTAAATGGTCAAGTTGCGTTGTCGTATTCAACGTCCAGGAGAAAAGAGATTATATCCTCACCTTAAAACACTGCATGACGACATCCAACGGGCAGGTGGACATCAAACTCAACGATCAAGTCCTAGATCGTACTTGGGGCTTATCCCAAGATTCGAAAGATTTCCTCATAAACGAAGATATTTACCTTCCTTCAGCTCATGTGAAGGACGATGAACCTAACCTCCTCACCATTACTTTAGCGGAAAATAGTCCAGGAGTGTACTGGTTATCTGATGTATTCTTACCCGTTCGCATTGCTTCCACGACGTCGAGTTGAAATCTCCATACACACACACTGCTTGGATCAGACTTGTTCGCAATTGTACTAGGTATACTGGGTATCAAATTTAAGTAGTGGATATTCACGAGGTAACACCATGAATGAATGAATGGGTACGACAAAAAAATTAACTGAGCAGCCAACTCGGGCAGCGCAAGAGTTGGGCGCTGGCCTTATACTACATATACCGTCCATGAATTAGTTATGAGTTGCCAAACCCTCATTACTGGAGCACATCCAATGAATCCTCAGTCGCCATATCCGGAGCCTCGACAAACTTATCAGAACTTTGCCTGAGCAGTCGCAGTCGTATCTGCAGAGATTCGTGGCTCCAATGCGCCCTTTCTCCTGCCAGATGGAAGTATCGCCCGTGAGGAAGTCAGTTATGCTCATTGCCTTGATTACCTGTCGCTCGGCTTCAATCCTCGACAGTAACTCAGCGGCACGAGAACGGCATCTGTCTTTCATGCGATCGTAACGGGCTATCATGTTCTTCTTGAAGTTCTTGATGGAGCCATCTGGGATTTGACCGACCTCCTGCTGTCCTTTTTCGAATCGTTCATGCATTTTGGTTGTAAAATGATGATCAGATTGTTCGGCATCGCCATGTTCGTCTTGGTCAGCCTGAGAGGACGTGTGTTCAGGTGCTGGAGGTGATTCATTGCCCTCGTCGACTCCGCTGCTGGAAGCTTGGTCCGAGGTTTCCTCCTCTGTTAATTGCAGACGGGCCTTCCAAATTCCGGTGATGGTCTCTCCTTCTTGGTCATAGTATTTCCTGGCCTGGATTCTCTGTCTCGTTATATCGCCCTGCTTGTCCAACCGTTTGCGCATGTTCTCAGCCCTTGATGTTTCTGTGACCTCAAGGAGCCTCTGCCACTCGTTGACAAGTCTGGTGCGTAGTTTCTCGTATTTGATCCCTTCATCGTGCCTTTTGTCCTCCTTTCCGCCTGATACTGACGCACTGGCGTCCGAAGCTAGCCCATATTGGACTTTCGGGTTAGAAGGAAACGTGCCTTCCAAAACATCTGTGACCGTGCTCCGGTGGCTAGTTTCCAAGAACCTCGTCCACTTCTTCAACGTCACACGGACCAGCTGCTCCATCTGAGTGCGACATTCGATGAGCAAGTATTCGACCTCGTTCGCTTCGTACTTTTGCACCGCAGTCACGGATTCGCCTTCTTTGAAGACCAGATTGGTAGGCACGGCTTTCATGAGCGCTTCGACGTGGGTTATAACAAACAGCTCTATCCATTCCTCGAGACTTGCGAATAGCATCTTGCATCGTCTCTCCAGCTGGCCCTGACGAAGGTAGACCACATCTTCCCGAGTCAGTTGGAGATCCCAGCGTTTCAAGGCCCCAAGATTCACATTTGTTTTCTTCGAACCCTTGTGCTCGGCGTTGCTCTTTTCGTCGTCGCTTTGCCCATCGTCAGTTGACTGCTCGTCACCTTCTGCCCAATCTTCTTCGCCACTTTGCGTCTTCAGTTCCTCATCTGACCGCAGCATATCCCATGCTTTAGGAAACTCGACTGGATCTCGTCGATTGCGAATCTGCGAGATGATCTTGTTGTAGTGCTTCGTGATTTCTTCCATGAACCTCGCATCAGCAGTGAGGGAATGTGTCTTCGGCTGTGTAACGACCCGTTTCCCGTCGTCCGTCGTTACGAATTTGACGTTGATCACCGTGCTTCCGGGGTCGGGCTCGAGGGAGGAAATAAAGATATCGAAATTGGCGTCTTTGCCAGAACCTTTGGTGAGGATCCGACTTGTCTGCTCTTTGTAGTCCGATATGACGACGTATAGAGTCCCGTGTACAGGCGCGTCCTCCAGGATATGTGAAGGTTCGTCACGGGAAGTGAGAATATAATAAAGGGCGACATCAGGCCAACTAAACGAAGGTAAAGGACCCGTATATGCGACAATTTCCTCGAGGAAGCTATTAGCTCGGGTCACTGGAGCCTCGCCGTCGTCTTCGATGTCGCTGTAAGATTTGCTGCATGTTATGAGGGGCGAGTGGGAAGCAAGCTTGAGATTGAATGTGATGCCTTTCGAGTCGTCCCAAGATGGGTTGAAGGCCCATACAATAATCCGGACAATGGAGAGAAAGACTTCCAAACCTAACCATATGAGTGGTCCAGCGGAGCCACGAGGTGCGTTCGATATGAGATTGAAGCAGCCTATGTAGCCGAGGATGGAGAGGAGAATACCGGCTGCGAGCAATAGATGAAGGAACAGGTTCATCCAAGGCGCGATGAACTTGCTGAGACGCGAGTTGGGTGGAAACTGCCTCCTGCGCTCGTAACCATATCGCGTTTTCAGGCGACTCCGAAGATTGTTCCTCTCTTCGCCTCCGTCACGCTGAGCAAGCCACTTCTCCAGATCCCATAAACATGTTTCGGACGTCGTATGAGAATTCCATAATAGGTTGTACGGTTTGGATTCCAAATTGATACCCTCGTCTTTGATGATCCTATCCATTGATATGAAAAGCAGCCGCATCCTGATGATGACCAAAACGCGTATCTGGATTAAAACCTGCACGACGATCACGCAGAGGGCGCACCCGGCGACTCGTATTATGGGAAACCCCAACCTGCGAGAAAAAGTGGGTCGCCAGAATTTTGTGATCGGAGGATGATATAGAGGTATGGCGTGAGCGCGAGCGGCGCACTTAAAAAAGTGAATAAAATGAGCTTGAGGTTCCACAGCGGGTTTCCTTTATCCCAAGATACCGTCAAATCCTCCACGTTCTCGATGTTTTCATCTTTCAACATCACCTCCAGCCGGCTTTCTGCCAGAAACCGGTTCTGATGCAAAGGATCCAATCCAATCATAGGCGCTACGGCTCCCTTCGGATTGAACCCACCATCATCTAACTTCTTCGCACCAAGAAAGTGCAACGACTGTACGTTGAAACTTGCTAGGACGACGTTGAAGCCCGCTTTAGCGATACCGAGGCTCCCAAAGATGGATATGGGGGAGATACAGACGTAAAGGAAGCCCCTGTACAGTGCAGAACCAACGTGTTCTTCGCATTGCTCAGTTCCCAATAGTGGTAGGAGGGCCGATATATCCTGAATCCCTCCAACAATTGTGTTGCCAACGCTAGACATCTTTCAAATAGTCAATCACTGACGAATGATAACGGGAATTAGGATGACTCACCTTCTGTTGCTGACCGCAACGACACGCTTTAAAACTCTGCGATGGATATTGGGGTTTTCTCTACAAATACACAGTCAGATAGGTCGACATAAAGGGGACTATGTAGTCTTGCGCACCTTCGGAACTCACACACTCTCAGAAATGATCAGCCCTCCGAAGTTTTAACACGCCTTCGTCGCATCGCGTTTAGGTTCGGCTAATTTTGAACATATATACCTAGGATTGACAGCGGCATTTGAGTTGGTAAAACGTACTTACTGAGCCAGGGGCAGGCCGCAGAGACCGTAATCACTGATCCCAATCAGTGTATACATAGCCCGAGTCTACTTACGGCAGCCCCTGGAGGGTGGGAAAGTCCTTGAGTCCTCGGCATCTTTCGTTTCACCTCAATGGGGAGTTGCTAGTGATACTCAAGTACAACCACCCATTGTATAACTTCTAATTTGAATTTTGAACAGTTGTGCTCTTGGGCGCCTAGGGTCCGTAGTAAGCAAAAGAACTTGAAGGTAAGATGAAGTCAACGTCAATCATGCATTCACGTCACCCATGTAACGTGGGATGGTATCTGATCTTCGCATAACATTCGACAAACTCAACATGTTAACATAGTAAAAGATCGCCGTCACAGTGCTTTCAAAGTTTTGTTAGAGGCACTCCAAAGTTCCTCCGAAGGTACTGGTAACTGCACAGCCCGCGAAAGGCCTGATTAATAAAATAATAATTTAGCAGCAACTCGTTTCGATCGAGTGACCTCGGGGTTATGGGCCCCGCGCGCTACCACTGCGCCATGCTGCTGTATAAACGTGGTTCCTATGTTACATTAAGTCTTAAGTGTTTTGTAAGTTATACTTATAGGCGCTTGCAATTTCCTGGAGTCTTCAAAGGTGACATTACCCCACGAACACCACAAAATATCGAACCCCGTGACCACTGACATTTTGAACTGAACGTTGTCGATTTAAAGAAGTGTCGGCGGAGTTGATTTTTAGTCCGCCAGGTGTCGAGAGAATCCTCCGCAAGCACTGCGCAGGGGAAGGGCTATGACCGTAGGTGGAGTGGTATCGACGATTACTTCGGTGATTTGTTAATTAGAACTTCGTGCAACTACCCGGACATTGTTTTTCAGAGTGCAGTGGGCATCTGAAGGACAATGTGTGTCCATCGGCGAGAGGGTGCGTTGATAATGTCGCAGAAGGTTGTAAATTGATTTTGACTACTGCTCGTTTCAGGCAGGCCGATCGAAATGTGCTATATGAATTACTTACTGAATTCCAACTAAGAGAGGCACTGTAGTGATCATTCCAGCCACTCCTTTCGCATGCCGGTGATAGTGTATATATTAAGGCATCATTTATCAGCGACCAGATACGGGGTAATTTAACGCAATGCCTTGCGGATGGCGCCCAAAGTGAATAACATTTTGCTGTCAATCTTCGCAAAGCCATCAAACATGGCAGAGGCCAGGCCACTTCTGAGAGCAGAGAGAACGTCGCCAAGGATTATTGAGGCAGCTTCGACAACAAACTTTCTTATAGGGTCAAATCAATCATTCGTTTCTCCCGGGTTTCGGTTCCCCGCTTCGATTAAGTAGAACAGCACTGTCTTGAGCCGATCGAAAGGTTATTATCGACCTGCACCCTTCACCAGATCTTGTCAATGATTTGCTTTTAGACAACTTAGCTAGTAATAATAAAGTCAGTAACTAACAGACCTCAAAAAATAAAAATTGAGGATTGATTCAAGATACAAGACACTCAAAATAAATCATAAGCAAGTGTAGACGAAAGCGAAAGGTCTTGATCGAAGTTACAAGTTTATTATAAAACTTGCATAGGCCACATAAAGAAATGTCTCTATATTCTCACGCACATTTTGGACGCTCAAAACTTTCGCTGCTTTTGTCCTTTGACCTTGTCCACGTCTTGTCCACGTCTTGCACACTTCTCATTTCTGGATTTTTTTTGATGTCGAGTTCCCAATCCGTCGCAATTCCAAGCTGTCTCTACGCTCCAAAGTCTATTCTATTGGGGGAAGAATTGTATCAAGGGAGCCAATCAATGGGCTTATCTTGACACAGGCTTGATTCTCGGACCTCATGGTCTTGTTATCCAGCTGCTATTTGCAGACACTCCACACGACTGTAATAATCGGAAGGCTCGAATGACATGAGGCAAATCGAAAGATTCGAGCAGCTTGCAGGCAGCTCAATCTTGTTTCGACTCTAACGGGCACGTCCAACTATCTCGCCTGAGAGGTGAGAAATGCAGAATATATGCCATGGATCTCCCTGATGCAATATATTTAGACGATGTCAGGCGTCAGCTCAACAATTGTCGGAGGGATCCAGGACATATCTGCGCTACTGCCCCTCGTAGGAACTGAACAGTGCGAGGAACATGTCGGATCTGCGCTTGACAAAGGATTCCTCTACGTTTGCATTTCCCCAATATCTATTTTTGGGAGCCTCGGAATCGTCAGAGCGGCATTCAATATATTCCTAGCGACTCTAAATATTCGGTCGTTGAACTTCATTGGCGCGAAGAAACTGTACGATGGCGGATTTGACCTCAAGGGCTCGGTCAAGGAAATGATCGCGTTGGATCCTGCGTACCCAAATCGATTCCTGGCGGAGAGTCGGCTGGAAGCAATGTTGGAGGACGAATATATCGAGAACTTGGAGAACTTGACGGTTACATGGAATGAGGAAAACTTATGGTGGAACATCAAACTCGTGTTATTCACCGTGCTTAGCGCCCCCTTGGGCTCACTCCCTACCTCTACATCATCCTCAAATTACACAATTCTTCGGACGATCCATTATTTCTCTCCGGTTGGGGGTTTCCTATCATGCGCTTGGTGGGGTCCAGTATATGCGCCATCGTCGCACAGCTATTGATTCAAATGCGTATTCTTGTCATTATCAAGATGCGTTTGCTCTTCTTGTCGATCGATCGACTGGCACAGAAGAGTCACGTCAATCTGGAATCCGAACCATACAACCTTTCCTGGAATTCTCATTCGGCATCGGAAACTTGCCTATGGGAACTGGAAAGGTACCTAAAGGCGCATAATGACGACGACGAGAAGAATCTCAACTTGAAGCAAATAAGATCACATCTTCACATTGAACGCCTTCGACAATTTCCACCACATTTTCTCTTAACACGGTACTCAACAAACGTCCTTCTTCACCTACTAGTCGCCGTTGGCATTGTCCTCTCCGTTCTTGGATATGTGGGTTGCTTCAATCTCATTCAAAATGCGACGCAGAATTCCGCAGGTCCACCTATTTGGCTCGGATTAGAGATCGTACTCTCTGTTCTGCGAATTGTTGTTTGGATGTTCAATCCTTCCTGGGATGACTCGGAATGGGGCATCAACTTCAAACTGAAACCTGCCTCTCATCCACCACTGGTCACTTGTTATAAGTCTCAAAGTGACATCGAAAAAATGGCGTGGAACTTACCATCCGAGTGGATAACTATCTCGAAGAGATATTGGCGTATACTGGACCTTTGGAACGATTTCGTTGGAAAGATGTCACGTTGCAATATATCCTTGCTCCCAAAGACGCACCCCCGGCTCACTTCATGCTCCGAATGCTTCGCTACATGGAATCCTCTACATTATCGTATTCTACAAGGAACAGTTATGTTGGACTCTTTTCAAAGGTCCTAATAACAGCGTTGAGCTACGTAGTGCCTCACGAATCGACGTCCCGGGGAGGACTACAATTAGGATGCATGCCGTCGCCCGCCCAGGAGCGCATAATCTTACCGCAAATACAAAATTTATAGAAAAATTGACGAAGCACTATAACCATGTCATCCAACAAATTCGGCATACAAGAGGTGACGACGATGAAGTTGACTTTCATAAGACGTGGAGCATGCAAGATACGGAGAGCGAGAACAAGTTGGAAGCCGCTGATAACGCAGGGCAAGGAGATAGTATCAAGCTGACAGCTGTAGACCTGGCTTACGTTCGTCAGGAACAATTGCAGCGGCGGTGGACTAACATGCTCGGGGATCTCGAAGATTGGATCAAGTTCTATGTCGCACTTTACAGAGAAGAACTCATCCAAGATCTATCCATCCATGCAAAAGATGTCGTTGTTGGAGTAGGGCTACCACCTGAATACCGATCTGTCGATCTTGTTAAAAAGCACGAAGCCAACGAAATGGAATACCTTCTCATCGAATGCCAGACTCAGATGGAACTCCTTTTGACGTCCATCTCGACAAAGTGGAGCCTGCTGGTGCAAAGGCAACATAGGCAAATGCTTACAGATGTTTTGAAAACAATGTTCCCTGAGGACTTTACAGCAGCTCAAATCAACGCGGCCACTTTTAACGAGGGAGCTCAACAGGGCGAGGGTGACACGAAACATCAAAAGCTTCGCAACAGACTTTTGACGAATGGCAAAGGGTCCTCGCGGAGACAAAGGCGCAGAGGGCGGAGAACATGCGAAGACGCTTGGATGAACAGGCGGACTCAACAACGAAGAGGATTGAGGGTAGAAAGTATAAGGATCCAGCTGGGGATGATATAATCGCAGTTTGGAAGGCTCGTCTGGGATTGTTAGACGAAGAAGCATTAATGGCATCGACACAACCTACCAGCAGGTCCTACGCAACTGAAAATGACCAGTCTGGTATCGGCGAAATAACTCACACAAATGAAGTCAACGTTGCAGCTCACGAATTCAAAAGAACGATCGAAATACCGTTTCGAGCAGGGCTGGAAGAACGATACCACAGAGGACTCGAGGAGCTTGGTCCCACCTTGCGGGACGATAATATTACAAACGACTTCACGCTTATGATAAATAGGTGTCGTAAGAGGGCCGACCAGCTATTCTCCAGGTTGGAAGATCAATGGAATGAGTTCCAGGAGCTCGACAACATCGATTTTCTGGTGGCCGACGAACATAACGGGAAAAGGTCATATTGGAGCCACGACGCACTTCGAGAGCGACGACGACTGATGAATAGGGCTCAAAAGCATCTTTCGATCTCCAATGCTTCTGTCGATGTTTTTGGGGGATTTCAGAATATGGCTCGTGCATTGAGCAGAAGTCAAAACTTTGTCGTCGTCGATTTCACCGCTGTCACATCTCCGGAATTGACGATTGAGAGGATTGTGCAACTTTTGAAAGATGTCAGGTCAATCACATCGGTGGTCCTTCCGAAAGGGTACCCAGACGCATTGCTCAAAGCAATCGGTGCTAATGTAGACTTGGCCATCGAAAAGCGGCAAGATATATGCCTTTACTGGGGAATACGCGTCGTCGCTGGCCAGTCTGGCACAAGTAAGCCGTACATTGTATTCCAGGAACGCGGAGTGTCGGCCTGCCAGGTGGCATTCTTCATCTCTCACGAAAATAAAGATCACATCATTACGCTAGAGCACCTCGTCTCTGCTACAGGAAGGGTGGACATTGCGCTTAATGGGCATCTCCTTGAATGTGCCAGTGGCACATGGGGTCAGTCCGAAATTTTAAAAATGAAGATATTCTGCTTCCATCAGCATATCTGAATATTGAAAAACCAAATCATCTTGAAATCGTGTTGACAGCCATGACAGATTGCGAGGGTGTTTACTGGTTGTCGGATGTCGTTTTGCCTGTTCGGGTGGCTCATGGTACAATTACAGCAAGCACGCTCTTGTCCCCTTCTAGTTTCTAACATTTTTTTATTAATCTGTGTGTACATAATCTGCCTCGCCCAAATCCACAACTAATATTCGACCTATTCAGTCTATTTTATACTTTTACATTATTCCGATTTAAGCGAATCCCATGGTCCTGAAAAGGTCGTCCATGCGTGGTGCATTGGGTTGGATTATTCATATCTTTGTGAGGAGAGGGTTACCTTATGCGATGTCACACCAATGAATAACATCGGCATACTCGAGTATTTAGTGGAAAACCCATCTACGTCTCAACATGATCTGTTAGATAGTAAGTTATCGAAGTGAATTCTAGTGAGAATATTGGCAGCACCTGTATGGCAGATTACTCATTCAGAGCCCAGCCTCTCGACATAAGTTTTGGCAACGTAGGCAAAGAGTTGAAATCTTGGTAGGAGAATTGCAGTCCACCGATCCGTTTAAAACCTCGATCTGGAGCTTGGTCTTGCAGAAAAACACTCTTTTGCAATCTTTTCTCCAATTGAGGCGTCGGGTGACGCCTCTGGTAAGACAAGTACCAACAAGTAGGGTATCTCGTCTGTCTTGATATATGGAAGATATCCATTTTTGCCACTGATCAGTAACAGCATAATGAATTGATGATTTAGGACAGTTAAAAATTTGATATCACCAACCCTTGACCTTCTCCTTCCAGATTCCAGCCTTGCATCAACCAATTCGCAACGATCGCGTACCGTTTATCGTCTGGTCCGGCCATCCCATGAGGGGTGAAAAATGAGTCCCGAATTGTTTCAAGTGTTTGTCCAGTTAAAATTCCATATATCAACTGACTTGCGCGCTTCGATTTATGATAAAAATCGAGTGAGTAACGTTCGTTGCAATGCCGCTCGGTTGGAATGACGGGATAAAATTTTGTTTGGAATAACCTGAGGTAAGCAACATTATATCTGGTAGGTTTTCGCGAATATTTTGTGGACATTTTAACCAATACGTCCTGATGTATCCAATAAAGAATCTGAAAGAGGACGATGTAACTGGATCAAATTGAGGCGTCTGTGTAAAAGAAAGCTTCAGACCATCAACGAGCAAGAAAGAAAAAGATATGCGAATAGCAACTAACCTTGGGCACGCATAATAATAGCGCAACAAAGTTGAGGAAGGGCGCTATCTGAAACCACCAAATCTTTGGCTCGTCGGTACAGTCTAGCAGACATGTCGTTAAGTCTACACTTTGGAGGTAACTGATAAAATTTTCATCTGAGAAAAGGGTGCCGTCGGGATACGATAATTCACAATGCGTCGATATTCGTTCAAAAATGTCGGAAATATAATTTCGACGTCGATAGGCTTCAAACCGGAAGTTAATCTTGATAGCTGCTTTCTTCCGAACTTCGCTCACCTTCAATAAGTCTTCCGCCTTTAATGATGGATGAAGTAAGCGCATCGTGATCATTTCCATGTTTTCCGTAATAGTTGATCCAGAGGCCTGCCAGTTTAGCGTGTGTACGGGAAGGGTCACAATAGAAAATTTCCAGATTATGCTGCTGGAGTCGATGAAAATTGTTCAGCATATCAGGAAAGGATGTATGAAAGAACCCGAGGGACCTCAATTCAGCGGAAGTCTCGAGAGTTACTTGACGGGGGTCTGGTACATTGATGACGGACATTAGAGGTACAAGCAAAATTGCACTGTGCCCGGGCGTGAAGCCAAACAGTTTATCGCATAAGCTCATCGACTTGATTTTCTCCCGACCAAAGATAAGCCAACTCATAATTGCTTGAACGTCCTCGGTAGCATGTACAGGGACCTGCTTTAGGATATTTGCATACACCGTTTCCAAAGAGTCAATTGGACCGCCACCTACGTCCAAGGACCTAAGGATTTGTTGTAGCCGTTTGTCTGGTTGGCCAAATGAATCGTCGATGAACTTCACCACAGTATATGCCCAGCTAAAAAGTCCGGCTTTCCGGATAAGCGTGTCTATGACTGCCGTCGTGGGCCATTCAGAAAGTTGGTTCAGTTCTGGGTGATTTTCTTTGATCCTCTTGAACGCGGAGGCATAAAGGCTCTCACATCGTCCGCTTCGGAGGCGTCAGATAGCGCCAAAGTTTCCGATGAAGTGAATGCACGCCTAATTGTATATGCATCGCGACTCGAAATAAAAACTCGTAGAGGAAAAGGGTGGTTCGCGACCAAATCTTTGAGAATCGGAAGGATTTCTTGCTGAGATTGGTCGTCACACTCATCTATCCCATCGACAAGAACCAGCCAGGGTTGATAGGTGACGGATGGGCTTGCATTGGCAGAAAGTTCGCGCAGAGGAGCGACCACCAACTTTTCCATCTGTTTGGATAAAGCGGAATCAAGTAGAGTTGGATCGCATTGCAAAGCAGAAATGACGCGTTCGAACAGGCCTGGAATGGCGATGCATAACTGGTAAGCAATCGTTGCCACAAACTGTAGAACGGAACCAAATCCAAAGAAGAAAGAAGCGCCCAGCCATCCGTCTTTGTGCACAATATCTGCAACAGTCTGTGCGATAGTGGTTTTCCCACAACCAGCCGGACCGGACATCCACAACATTCTATGAGTATTGTCGGAGTCGTTGAACCAGTTCAAAATTTTCTGGATGACCCTGTCGCGCGTTCCCTCAGTGCACTTTCCCACATTCGTACGAGCCGAGGAATTATAGCAAGCGTCAAGCGCGCTCCTACCCTTCAACTTATCGATCACTGTAAACATAAATTCAGGGCATACACGCAAAGAAAGTTTAATATGTACTTTGGTCTTTTCTAATCATAGCATTTCTAGCTGCAACCTACAAATGTGTTCAGGATTGGAATTAGTACCCTATCTGGGATGCCAGTTAAACGCGATACATACTAAATCTATGGATTTCACCATCTCTGAAAGTTTTACATTAACCTGAAGTTGTGTATGTATCTAACCGAGGTCGGTTAACATGTTGTCAAGACTTAACCAGGATTTAGAGCGTCTCTACGTACCACGAAACGTTCGGATGCATTTTTCATTTGATTTCGATACTCGTCGATTTCTTTCGTGTGCGATGAATTCAAAATTTTACTCCAAAAGGTACGCTGTGAATTTTGTCGTTCGGCAAAATTAAAAGCATTTTGCAAGATTCTAGAAGGTGGACTGAGTAATTACGCCCAACAGCGGGCAATGGACTTCTACCTAATAAGCTCCGTCAGGCTTTCTTCCACTTCGGGTGACATCGTTGGCTGTGAAGTGTTGGCAGCCCAGTTGGAAAGTAATGTTATAACGCCTGTAGCATCCTGAACCAAATCGATGAGGGCGGGATTGTCCATGGAGGACTAAATCGTGTCAGATCAGAATGTGGGCCATCAGTAGAAACCGGTGCTTGATAAGCTCACCTTGACTGTTTCAACGATTTGAATCAAAGTACCAGCTGCAACTTTAAGGTAAGGAAGTGGGGTGAACTGGGTAGCAGAAGCGAGCTGGGCGATATCAAGGGCAGTTGTTATGATGTCTTGGTCGGCGTACTTCGACATCTTGTGCCAATACAGAACAGGAGTAGTATATGGAAAATTGACCTCTTCTGATCAAGCGGTTCAAAATGCAGAAGAGTCTTCTGCGATCCATCATTGCAGGCAAAGAAATGCGTGGGAGTTCACATCGACGTATGTAATGTTGCATATTTATGGGTGCTTCTGCCAGATGCAATGAATAGAGCGCTGGCAGTGGGCTACAGAGGATTGTTCAACAGGGTTCAGTACTGTATGCGGGAAAGCGTTATACTCAAGAGTTCACCGTGAACAACAGAATCGCACTGACAAGTACTGTAACCTATATCAATCATGGTCATTTGTCAATCCTTTGGTGATTCCTTTCCTGCGATAAAATCGCAATGGAGAATGTCCAGACACAGTGCATGAAATTGCAATGAACGTATGCGTTTTACACAGAGATTTTATGATAGAGTCGGATATCAGGTCTGTGCATATGTCACGGCGATAGTTTTAAAGCGGTTTCCGACAAAGTTGTGGGACAAGTTCAAGACGAAGATTTATTTCGAATATGTATATACATAGTTATTAAATTTACGTAACATAATATTTTCAGTTTTGCAGTAAATATGTAGTTGGACCCAGCGGGTGGCAGTTGTCCGTCAGGGATTGTTGAAGTTGTGTTGAAGTCTCAGAGTTAATCTCGCCTTTCTGATGTAGGAAGCTCTTCCAACTTGGAGCGGGTAACAACCGCATTGCAGTGAAAATTTTCCACTCGATAACGTTGGAGTCGAAGTCGATCTTGCAAAAAGTTGGGGAAGGACGCATGCAAGATTTGGAGAGATTTCGTTTCCAGGATATTATGCCCAGAACTTGGCACACGGATAACTGACGCAAGATGTGAAAGCAAGATCGTGCTATACTGGGCGTCGAATCCAAACTGACTGTCACATAGGGTTTTCGATTTTGGTTTCTCTTCGCCGAAAATCATCCAATTAAGTATTGCTTGAATGTCTTCTGAGAAACGGACAGGAATTTGCAGGAGGATTCTCGCGTATACTTGATCCAACATTTCGAATGAAAAGTCGTCCTTGCTAAGGATGTCCCATAATCTTTCAACGGGATGACTGTGCGGATCTTCTATGTAGTTCATTGCAGCATCTGCATAGATGAAAAGCCCCGCCGATTCCCGGACAAGTGTGTCCACGGCGTCCTGCGTAGGCCAGTTGTTCAAGTCTTCTGGAATAGGCCCGTCGGTGAGACATAGAGCCCAGCCCGCATGTTGATCTTTTATTCTCCTGAATCTGAATTCGAACACAGTTCTAATGTCCTTTTCGACATCGAAAGCATCAAGAAGTGACATCATCTGTGGTTCCAAATTGGCGAACAGAGGGGTGAACTTGAGGGTGGCGTTTATCACACGGTCATCTCGACTGCAAAAGAGAAATCGCAAAGGAAAAGGAATATGGTTTAGTACTTCGATGAGAAGTCGTATAATCTCTTCTTGGGATTCGTAATCTTCGCATTCATCTATCCCATCTATAATAAGAAGCCACGGATTTCCAATTAGGGAGAGTCCCCTCTATCTAGGTAGAGTTTTTGTAGGGGTTCGACGACCAATTGTTTAATCTGCCCAAAAAGGTGAGTGGAGATCATTCCGACATCGTGTTGCAAGGTAGAGGCGACGCATTCGAAAAATCCAGGAATGGCTATACATAACTGGTAGGCAATTGTCACCACAAACTGATCCTTGGTCGTTGGCCGGTTTGGAGCAGAGCCAGACCAAAAGAAGGAAGCCGCAAGACGTCCTTGTTCAGCCAAAATATCGGCGATCGTCTGTGCGATGGTCGTTTTGCCAAAACCCGCAGGACTGTGCATCCATAGCATTCTGCGAGGATTTTCGAGGTCATTGAGCCAAGTTAGGATCTCCTGGATGATCATGTCTTGCGTTTTCTAGAAACATTTGGCAATGCCATACCGCGCTAAGGAATCGTGGCTTGCACCCAGCGCGCTTCTTTTTCTCAATCCGTCAAGAACTTGAGCTAGGGGTTAGTTCGTGTAGCAAATGAAGAAGTTCAACGAAACCTTCATCCCTTCCTCCACTGTTGCTTTGAATTATGATATTGGAGATCTTGGAAAATTCATTAAGTCACGTTCAAATCAAGGGCAAGGATGAAGCTAGGGCATACTTGATCAGTGATGTTTTCCAGGTTATCCAGACGTGTGTTTATAGAGTGGTTAACTTGCATATGGGATAATAACTGGGTACAGTCCGCGATTAGTCGCCAGCTTGGATACAAGCTGTATATTCTAGCGCACCATAAATTTCTCTTTCGCATGATGCAGTCTAATTCGGCTCTCTTCAATTTTTTGCGTTTGTCTCGGGTGCAAAACAAAACTCAGGAGCCGGTGACGAGATAGTTGTTTCTTGATAGACTCGAGTGTATTTTCCAAAATTCTAGAATAGAAACGTCGGAATTTTAATATCGAGAAGGATAAATGAGTTACGATAAGAGTTCCTTGACGCCCTCGTCAAGTTCTGGTGCAATATTTGGCTTCGACGTCTTGGTGGCCCATGTAGTAAGTAGGAATATAACACTTGAAGCTTCCTGTACTAAGGCATTGACGGCATGATTATCTTTTTCGACGCCTATGGCCCACGTGAGAACACAGACCAATCGTGAGTTGAAGATTCTCTTACCTGAATTGCTTCAGCGATCTGAGACAGATCCTTGATGGCTGTTGAGAGATAACGAAGATGGGGGTTTTGGGAAACGAGCGTAGTAATGTCCTGATCGATAGGCAAGTCTCCGTGAATGAGACTTGTCATCTTATGCTGATAGAATGACGAGACCGGTTGTAATTCAGGAGCTCGTGACACCAACTCAGGCCTTAGGTTGCGCGATCGTCCAGGGAATTGAGATCATGACCTTCGTGGGAGTTCAAGTCAGATACGAAATACGGCGTGAACGTGAACAAACACACTATTTTTAGTTCCCATGGTATGTAGGTATCGAGAGTTTAAACAACTTCAAGCATTGCGATCAAATTGTGGCGTTCAATTTACCAAGGAAAACATCAACTTTCTCCTATGGGTTGGCAGATTGAAGGTTTCAATGCGTTCGAGATATTGTGGGGGTAATCTTCCGACGAGCCAAAGTTAAAGATATATTTATACATACAAACGACATCCATATAGTGATACACATACAAGAACTCCTGAAGTATAGTGCCCTACGCATACTGTCAAAAATGGAAGATCAGTAAAATGGAACAACGTTGATTGCAAGAAACATACCCTCGTAAATGTTCCCATTGTCATAAATGTCTCCTTCCTCTTCGAACCATCACCGTACAAACTTTTCACAGCGGCACTCATATTCGCCTTCCTCTTCGCCTCCTCCTTCGCTAATTCATTCACTACCGCACGACTTGCACCCGCGATGGCAGGATTGAGACTTGGTCCCGGCAAAGCCAGCCTTCTTCGTCGGAGGCTCACTCTCATCAGGCGACGTGTCGTTCTTTCTCTTCTTCGACTTTTTCTTGGAAGGCTCAAGTAGTCGCTTTCGCTCCAGAGCAAACCGCAGGGTTAGTTCTTCTTCGGGGGATGGATTGAGCTGAATGATGTCGTCGTCAGAATATTTCTTGGCACATTGGGGGCAAAGGCTCAATGGGAGGTTGTCTTTATCTTCTCCTTCGGCCGGTGGTGAGTCCTTCTCCTTAGGTGAACCAGAGGCCGTGACAGTCTTAAGACCCGCTTGAGAGAAAACGCAGCCGCAAGTGGAAATATAGACGAATGGCTGAACCCCGTTCATTTCTTTGAGTGTCAGAGGGCATACAAATTGAGGGCGGTCTGATGAATCGACTGAGGGGTCTGTAGATGCGGATGCGGGATTGGGAGCGAGTGTCAGCGTTTTAACGTCCTGTCAACAATTAAGAGCGACGTCAGTAATAAATCAAGATAAGAAATGATGGAGGCGTACCTTTAACGACCTAATGTGCCCGCAAATCTTCTCCCCATCTCCATAGGCCATTTTATCCAAAAGATATTCTATTATGGCATCTTTGTTGTAAAGCTTGCCAAGGGCACAGGATACGGCCGGTTCTTGCAGTTTTCGCTACATGATTAAATGTATGGGTAATTGCTTAAAGTCATTGAATATCGGCGATACCTTTGATAAAGCGCAGAATAACCACCTAGCCTTGGTTTGGTTTGCCTTATCGGCTTGTTCAGCCTAGGGACGTATTATGAGACTTGTGTACTGAAATATTGGAGGTTATAAATACGAACCTTGGGTTTATTCCTTACCAGGTCTCTCCTGTCTGGAATGCTTCCTCCATCATTGCCCATGGTGCAGCAGAAGGAAAGGACTGTGAATAAGATGAGTTGATGGTGGTGGTCAGTGACCAAGTCAAGACGGAGTCAATTTGAGCAGCAATTGACGGATATGTACATAGCATGGATAAGCCCCACAATTCAAACTCCGAACGAAGTTATGCTCGAAAATGCCTCGGCGCAGCTCCACAACGAGCATTCATGGCGGTTTCGCGCCCTAAATCTGGTTTGCCAAGTTTCCCATGTTTTATTGAGCGTTTACGCACTGCCGCAGCGCAATGCTGCAGGAATTATCGCATATGGACAGGATAACCCAGCTACAAGATGAGATACAACAGGTCAGTGGGAGAGGACCTTAATGAAGTTATTGAAGCTAATTGAATGTCCTTTCGATGTAGCTTCTCATGATTATGTCGAATACAATTGCCTACCTCACTTCGCGGTCCAATTTTGTCCAAGTTAGTCCGGAGGTGCCCATAACAAAGCAAAGAAACCCGGAAAAATTTGATCCTCCTGATGTATTTGAAGGTACGCGTTCAACACCATTCAGTACGCGCTTAGAAGTCGCTTATTTCTCGATGAAGCGAACCAAAAGGAACTGGTTACAGACCTAATAGTCAAGGCGAAACAAATCGAATATCTCATCAATTCGCTGCCTGAACCTGAACCAGAGGAAGAGCAGGCGCGTTCCTGACGTATATTGGCAACTCAGCTCTATCTACTGACCTGATACCTTAACATTAGGCCCAACGATTGCAAATTTTGGAAGATGAAATGACACAAGCTAACGCAGAATACATACGCGCCGTTAACCGTGCCAGTAAGGACTTCCATTTCGGCAACTCGCAGTACATCACTAATTCTTGTCGACCCCGCAGAGGATCTTCATGCTCAAATATCGGATGTTCTTCGCATGATGCTTGAAGAAACTGATACCCTTTCCACAGAGGATGCCTCCAAACCTGCCATTATCTAGGATTCCATTCCATTTCTTCGAACATTATGGTCTTCTACATGTTATCAAATTTTTATTTTGTTGTTTGGGATGGCCTTCAAGTTCGATATAACGGCCAACATCTGATATGAGAACTCACGAAAGCACACTCCAGTGCG